>VCCN01006703.1:8206237-8217077 GCA_006491835.1 Architeuthis dux | reverse complement strand
AGTAAGCATATTACTAGAACTTCATAGTTAGATATAGAATGCTAGATTGAAGAAATCATCAAAAAACTTACCGTTCTTTTCCGGTCCAATACAACTTACCGACTTCTGAGATAATTTGGTCCAGGATATTGTATATTCCAGTGTCCAAGAAATTGGTTTAAATTCAGTGTTACTGAAAGCGTATCACTGGCTATAAGTAGTTTCTCTCTGATCTTGTAACTGATCCCACGTTAAATCTGAGGTGTAATTGCGCGATAGATGATCTTAAAGGGAATAATGGAAAAGGTTCCATTATGTTATGTAACTCATCCATTTTAAGGGATAAGCTTAATCCAGGATCTATTTTCACCTTGTGAATTTAAAGTTTCAGTTTACGTAGTCAAATATAGAATATTTTTTTTAAAAGCAAACATCTGAGGTATAATTGCGCGATGGATGAACTTAAAAGCTTTGTGAATTCTTTTTTAAAAAGTTTCAGTGTACGTAGTCAAACATACAGTGTTTTTTCAAAAGCAAAGCTTGTAATGTCTAAAACATACTCGAATCATACCATATATGCAGACATCACCAAGGAAGCACACACAAACACAAAACACATTCATACGCACACATACACAACACGCCAATATGTACGCGAAAGAACACGTCCATAAACGGTCACAAATCAACTCGCATTGCAAAAAAGACACATACACACAAAACTCAACCACGTTCAGTAACTTGGGATACGTACTTAGAATCATCTTGTGAACGCTTTGAGTCTTTGTATTTAGGTATTAAACTGTTAGATTGACAGACAATTAAAACATGAGTGGAACATACTACGATTTGTCTCTTTGTGAATTTGTAAAATATTCTTGATCCTGGATTCGTTCGGCCCTTCAGTATGCGCGCAGATAGTCTTTGGCAAGTGGGTTTTTATGGGGTGGGATTCAAACTCCCCACTGCTATTTTTACCCATATCGGGGGTGAGGAGTAGGAGTTAATTCCGCTCCTGGTTTTGAATTTAGAGTTGTCTTTCTCTTAGACCGGCTGCCAACCAAGGCTATATAGTCCAGTTTGCCCTGTTATTTTGGCCATAGGTGGGGAGGAGGGAGAGATGCATTTACCAAGCGCATCAGTGCGAAGTGAACGCTAACAGTCTTGGCCAGAATTTGAACTCGGCTCACTGATTCCATTTTCACTGCTGGTGACCGTTACACCACTCCGACCTCCACAGTTATAAATTATAACATATTCAAACATTCTCAAGCCTCGGGAGATACTGTTCAACCACTCATTCGTAAATGAGAAAGACTTCAATTTAACTTAATTGTAAGGCCTAAATATTTAGATGCTGTGTAACAACAGAGAGACCTTGTAGTTGAAAGTCTTGAACATGGATCTCTAGTTTGGTTACATGATGGGTGAAGCCCATTCGCCATTAAATCTTCAAAAGGAAGAAGTCTCCTTTGGAAGCTATAGTATCTTTTGCCAGAAGAACCACAACTAGACAGTAGAAATAACATAATTGTCTAAGTAGGAGAGAAGAGTTGTCCTGTGGAAAATTGTCCGAGACACACGTCATGATGAACAATAAGTTCTTTTGTGGATGTGTGATGGAACTTTGGTAAAGTCTATAGGTATAAAACAATCATTAGTAACTTATTATCATCGTAAAGGTATATTTATACAGCTGGATGGTCTTTTTCTTTTTTCTTTTTAAAATTTTACAAATGCCAATGATCAAAAGACCTTGTTTTTGGTCAGGAGTTCTGAGACATCGGCATATTTATGATTGAATTTGAGCACCCTTTAAAAAACCTTTAATAAATTAGCAATTCTGAAATTTGTGTTGCAGTCTAGTAATTGCAATGGCATTTGTGATTAGGCTGCGTAGACTGATCCAGTATTACTAATGTTAAGTGGAATTCATAAATTGGCATCAACAAATAATTGAGTTCTGATATTTTAATGAGTCGTATTTTGAAGCAAGAGAAACAATTCTATAAATACAGAAGATGTTCACAAGCAGAGAAAGAAGCTCTCGAGTTGAAGGGTAAGAGCTTAGTTTCTTGGAATTCGTAGTATCTAAGGTACCTCGTGATTTGCAACGCTGGTCTGCTTGAATTGCCAAAAATAACTCTTCGTTTTGAATGAATATGTATTGTTAGTCGATGCATTTCCTTAAAGGATGTAACACTACTGAAATAATATGACAAGAAAAGTCTACATGAGAAAATTAACTATACTTTCTGTGTTTTGAAATTTCCTGAAGAATCCATTGGGGCCTGACCATTTTGTAGGACATGCTTTGCTGTTGTCTAACCTTTCTGCTTGCTAAGATCAGTATGGCGATCCCATTGCCGATTCACAATAAAACGTGCTGACGGCAAACTATTTGGTGATGAAGACATAGAAACCAAATATCAAGATTATGCTTGAATCTTGTATAGAACGTCGCTGACTTACACAGGTGAATTTCTAATTCCTAGATGTTCACACCTGTTCCCAGAAGACTAATTCTGGCAGTGAACGGTGTGAAGAGTTTTAGACTCAAAGGCATAACATGGAATTATGACATCTAAAATAACTCAGAAGGGACTCCAGGAATTACAAATAGGGGTATAAGTATGACTGCGAAATTATCAGACTTTGATTCAGATTATTCTAACCTGGACAGGAAACTAAATGCTTGTAATTGATCTGAGGTTCAATGTCACTCGGACAAAGTAAGGAATATCATACAAAAACGTATATTTTCACAGGCAGAAGCACATTTTCTCTCTCGTATATAGACGGATATGCGCACACACATATAACAAATTGAGCAACTTTAAATTGCTTGCTAGGTTTTGTATCTTTGGAAGATCGTTTATGTATTAATCTGCTAAAAATGAAAAAAAGAAATGAAGAAATGAAACCAGCTGTTTTTGAAGACATTTTATTTATTCAAACATAAATGGAGAAAAGAAATCACAACACAAATCGTCCATGTTTGGGCGGTTGCTTTCGCGGGATATAATTCTAGCAATTTGAATAAAATGATGTTTTAACAAAAGCAAGTCAAGCCTAACGATGGATATCTTCAAAATGAATAATCGCGTTATCAGGGAAATGATGATATTCGTCCGTTGTATTCAAAGGTTTCAGTTCTGAGTAAACAGGGTCTGAGGTTATGACTTGCGCTTGACTTGGATTAAAGTGAGGGAGAGTTGCACACGTCTTCAGTCTCACCCTCTCGTCCCTGTCTGCATGGATCCAGCAACAAGACATATTCAAGACAGCCGGAGACAGACTGGGGTGTAGAGGATGCCCAAGACGCTTTACGTATCACGCCGTGCTCTTCGCGCTCCAAAACACGTTACGGTTTGAATTCAGAATTGTCTTTCTTGGTTGCCAAGGCTGAAGAGTCCCCTTTGCCCTACTATTTACACATAGCTGCTGGGAAGAAGAGATGATTCATGCCATTCCCAAGGGCACTTGTGCGAATTCACCGCAAACGGTCTCAGTCGGAGTTTGAACTTGAAAAGATTCTATTTCCCGAGCAGCTATCGGTGAGGCCACCCGAAACTCCTGTCACTAATAACTGAGATCTTGATTTTTGTTCTTATTGTCATTCAGCAAACATAGTTTAACCTTGTGATTGACTCCAATTATTCCTAACGCCCCAAAATCAAGGCTCTAGCTTGTAAGAAATGAATATTTGGTGACATATTACTATTTTTAAAGCCTGTGGCAAATATATATTATAAGCTTGGTATCTACGAATCTCTAGAAAATTTCCCTCGATCATTTTTCAACATATTCCCTGCTAGATTTATGGCATGTCCTATATGCTGGTACATATGCTGCAAAAAACGGTAAATAATTCTTCAAGGTTTTCTAATTTCAATAGTCTCTACAATCCAAAACTGTCTCGTGCATGTCTTCAGCAGATAATCCTGCTTCATAGATTATTATATGCACTTGGCAAGGCCACTGTATGAGACTACTGAACATAAAAATAAAAGCTATTTAGATGGAAAAAGAATGTATAACATGATCTGCAAATCATACGGAAAGTATACAACACCACAATACAAGACATGCAGCTCACATGCAACGGAAATATACTTTTGCTTAGAGTTATTGCCAGAAGATAACAAATAATCAAATAAAGGGTTGTCTTCTAGATTCCTGGAAATTAACCGAATGCGACAGATACCTGACGAAGGCCGGAGATCACAGCGCTTGATAAGTTGTGATAAAGACAACAAAGACAGGGAAAGTAGTCCGAAAGTTCAATGTATATTAGTGATAACGTCTCGTCTAAGGAATTGAGACAAAAAAGAATACAGCAAGTTGATAATTATGCAATTTATTTACTTGTCATAGTCAAAATCTTATACAAAATAATTCATTTTTTAATTATTTATTCTTCTTATCAGATGAAGTATTGTAACCTAATATTTTATTAATTTTGACAACTTTTTATCTCCATCTTAATCGAATTTGTGATAAAAACAAGTAAGAGTTAATACGAAGATAAAAAGTAGTTACACTAATTCATCTAATAATAAGAATAAGTAATTAAAATTTCTTTAATACTACTACTAGTTCTCATACGAACACAACAGACATGGCGCCGATAGTCAGAAGAAAGAGTAAGTTTAAGAGGTAAAAAATGACTTCTGCGGGCCATGAAAGCCTCCGTGGCAACGTGTTCATAGCAGCCGGGCGAAAACTGGACTTTTCTCCGACATGAGGGACGTGAGTTCGATTATCACCGGAGGCTTACTCTTTATTTCCGATCGCGCTGTTTGCTCGTAGCCGTAGAATGACGACCCGAGTTAAAGTTGTGATAAAAACAACACAACATTAAGATAAAGCTAGGTTAAAAGTAGTCAAAGTTAATAAAATATTGGGAAAACAATTAATGTTTGGAGAGTTCATTGCCAATCAATCAAGCGGGATAACCTGTCCGCCATTTAATTTAATATTCAAGGTTTGACTAATGCGTTGGTTCGAACATCATTGTGAGTGACGCGAACCGGGTCCGATGTGTCTACTGAGCCATAAGCGATAGTTTGGTTGCTGGCTGCAGGGGCGACGAATGAACAGAAGACGGGAACGAGATGCAAAGAGACTAGTCAAGATATACGCACCAATATTTGTGACAGTCATTTGCTGGGTGGAAAATCGAGCCGATTAACTAACTGAAAAAAGAATCCATCTGGGCCTGACCATTTTGTAAGACATGCTTTGCTGTTGTCTAACCTTTCTGCTTGCTAAGATCAGTATGGCGATCCCATTGCCGATTCACAATAAAACGTGCTGACGGCAAACTATTTGGTGATGAAGAAATAGAAACCAAATATCGAGAGGTTACCATTATGCTTGAATCTTGTATAGAATGTCTCTGACTTACACAGTTGAACTTTTAACCCTTTCAAGACTAACCTATTAAGGTGCTTAATGTCTGAACTAAAATATCCCGGTAGACTTCCAGAAGAGATTTACCTCGAGATATATATGTCCCAGGAGTCTTGAAAGGGTTAAGACACGCGCACTTCTGAAAAAATTATCATTAATATTAATGGGGGTGATAACGGATTTTTTGACGTTTTGTCCAGATATCTAGTGATAGGACAGAGTGAAGAAAGTAGCGGATTCATGTCTTTCCCAACGGTATTGATGCGAAGTGAACGTAAACAACCTCTGCAGGAATGCGAACTCGTTTTGCCAATACCGTTTTTCTGTGCTGATAACAATAAGCCACTTTGCACCTCCACCTTAGAAATTGTGGATAAATTAGATATTCAAAATATCTGGAGAAAATTTAGAAACGTAGTTCTGTTTTTAAGATAGATTATTAAATATAGGATCAAGCGCAGATCGGAGATTATGTCTTAAATACATCTTAAAAGCTACTAAGAACCAGAGTAAATGATTCCTCGTCCTATATCTTCTTGTTATCATGAAATGCACGATCTTCTTGTCATAAAGTGAAAACAAAAGAACATCAACACTAAATATACACGTGGTTTTCTTTCAGTACATTTAAATATGTTATCTAATGAACAGAACGGAAAAATATTTACAACAAATGAACACATTTCTCTTATTTATGATGTGAAGTGATGTTCTATCAGAACGAATCTACGATATTTGATACTCGAGTTGGAACGATAACCACACAGGGAATGCTTTTTAGAAACAGCAACAGCAAGAGAAGAAGGTCTCTTACTTTGATGGAGAAGTCAAATTTATTTTGCATTCAGAACACTTATGACTGTCTTTTAAAATACTGAATCGTTCACTTCCTGTCAAAGGCGATTTTGAATTTAATATTTTCTTAAACAGCAGAAACAAGCCCATATTAAAGAATGGGTCAAGAAGTCAATTGAAGAAAGAACCTAAAAGAAATTAACGATGATATAATGGGACTTTCTGAATAAAATTTCATGAACGAGAAGATTTTGATACAAATAATCTGAAACTCCTTTACAGGGGAAACATTCAACGTGAAACAAAGAAAGGGGTTAAGTCAGTAGACTTGGCATCCATCATTATAATTTGGTGACGGTTGTAAGTAAAACAAAGAACCCTGGGGGTTCCGGTCTCAGTTAGAGGAGGAGGAAGAAACTAAATCGATCATGGATTTGGATGACACTTCGATGGCACTAATGACTTCAATGAAAATGAAACAGCCAAGTGAACTGTTTTAGATATTTTCATCATCGCAGTTAATACACGTAAAAGAAGTTTATGATGCTGTTATTCAACGATGTGAGTTTGTAACGTCTGTATGTATATTATGAACTGGCATTTGCTTGGTTTTTCAAAGTTCCAACAAAAATGTAACTTCTGTATAATCAAGTATTATGCAATGAATCATAACGCATTTACTGGCCTATAAAGCGCGCATAAAAAGTATTCAAATATTACACTGCGTCTAATGTGCTGGTAACGAAATGGAGGCTGGATACTTAAGGCTTGATCTGTATAGTTAGGTGTCCGGGAAGAGTTTCGCAGATCGGTAGCCAAAAGATGTCCTCCTAAAACATGTATCGTATAATCCGCCAAATACAATATATCTTTTGTTTTTAAAGTGAATTTTCCAGTTTTATTTTTAAGAAATGAGATTACAAAATGTATTTTCTTACCAATATTTATATGAATTATTCAGTGTGGTAAACTTTCGTCACTTGTATCAATAGTAAGATGGCTAAAACAATTATCTTGACGATTTCTATTTCATTGAATTCATAAAATAATTTCTAAGTGACATCCAAATTGATCAACAACTAAAAAGAAAGTGTTGTATAAAATCAAAAAATGAGTAAACTGGGTTTAGGGGGGAAAATACTTACATTTTGTTTGCATTTCATACAAAAATATTAACACTGAATATATTATTTATAAAATCTGCGTTTTTACCATCTTAGATTTAGCGTCCAATAATTTGAGTTTGATTTCGTTTAAATGTTGGTTAATTGAAAAGAAAGATTATCCGGTTACAACATAGTGACATGACGACAACAATAATATCAACAACAATTGAATTCAAGAAGAAAATGGGGAAAAAACCTAACACATGCATTAGAATTGTGTTACCATATCTACACATGTATTTATGGACTTACACATACATACATACATACATACATACATACATACATACATACATACATACATACATACATACATACATATTTTAGATGTCTCAGTAAATGTGACGGACCAGGATATCCTCATGATAACGATCTTTTCTTCTCATAATTTCGAATATTTCTGCAAAGATCATGACTAGGATTATAGTTTTTGGAATGGTTAAACGTTTTCAGTATTCTCCACTATTGTCCCCAGGACTGTTTGCTAGCTTAACTTTGGGGGTTTATTTATTAAATGAAGAATACCTCATGCTAGAAAGAGTGCACTAAGTCATATGATTTTGGCATGAATTCTGCCTCAAGCTCCTAGAGAGAAGATCGCTATTATTATGATCGGCCACATTTAATGAAACATGTTGGCGAGAACTCAGTCTAAATACACTTTGAAAGTTTTGTAGGTCAAGAATCTTTGTTGACTATAATTGTTTACGTTCTTTCTTCTTGTTTACATAAAATCTCTCAAAAACCTAGACCAGTGGGTCCCAACCGGGGGATAATTCCTCCCAAGGGGGGAATTTAGGTAGTCCAATGGGAGAATAAGACTATTGGGAAAAAAATAAAAGTGAATGTTTTTGGCTTAAGGGTAGTGGGAATGATTTAAGATGTTCTCTCTCAGAGCACATCTTAAATCATTCCTACTACCCTTAAGTCAAAAGCATTTACGATTCAGACCCACAACCCATTCACTATTCAGATCCACAATTCGAAGAACTATTAGCAAAAAACAAGAACAGAGATCACGTTGATGTGTATATCAGTTACGATAGCAGAATTATTTTTTTGTAATAAATAGGAATTTCAAATGGTGTGTTTCTAATTATTTTCTTTTGCTTTCTTTGAGTAACACAGCAGCAGCTGTACAATTATAAAATTAAACTAATTATTATTATAAAACTGTCTAATTATACGCAAACTAAAATAATTATTTGAAATTATTCTTTGTTGCAACTTACTTAAATGGAAGGCGGGAACTATTAATCTCATTGACAAAAGTAGGAAATGACCTTGAAAAGGTTGGGAACCACTGACTTAGATGATCGAGCGCATTCAGTTGATTCTTCAGTTATTTTTTGAAACTGTTAATGCAATGAGTAATTGCATTTTCTCTCTGGCGATACTTCATGAATTAATATTATTGTGGTTTAAGAAATTACGTATACAAGAAAATTCCGGAATCCCCGAAATCTTATATAGCAGCAATGTTTGTTCCAAAAATCCTCACATAAAAATATGTTTGTTTTCCGATACAAGCAATTCATACATATATAATACACGTTTTCCAACATACATACGTTCGTTAACACACAATCAAGAACCCATAAGTATAGATATATGCATAGTTGTGGCAACAAACATATCGGAGTGTACACGTACAAATACAACACATGTTCGCTAGGTGCACACATTCGTACACAAATTCGTACAGTAGTCCAGTGAATCAAACTGTACACACATATACATGGGCATTAAGACACTGACGTAAATAAACAGACACACATATGTCTATATATATTGAATAAAATATTCATAACTCTACCTGCTAGTCTATTTCGACTGGGTTTGGATCATAATCCCGAAAGACACAATCCCGAATACCATAATCCCGAATGTTGAAATCCCGTACTCTCATTCTCTTACGGTTTTAGCTTGATTAAAGTTCACAGCAATGTAGTTACAACACCCGAACTTGACAAAGACATAACTATTATACATGTATGCTATCAGATCAAAGGTCTTCGTTTTTATACGACATTAGACGACAGGTCCATTTCATATTGTCTTCTCATTTAATCATGATTTTGAGCATACCATACCTTTACGTACCCAGGCGAACGTAATAATATTTAGCCATCTTACATACACTTATGGATACAACAAAGTAGACAGGATGAAGTGAGTTATATGCAGAGCCAAAACAAAAACGCCTTACGTATTCGTTTATTAAAAGATTACATGAATTGTAAAAGAAACAGAACCGTGAGAAATGATAAACGTGTGGTAACAAAAAGTATCTACTTACATAATACGCCGTGTGTGTCTATATTTTGTGCCTGTAACGTTTGTCATGGGAGATAACTATTAATTGCTGATTATAGAGTAGTCTCCCTTATTATTATTTATTTTTGCAAATGCGTATGAAATCCGGGTTCATTCCGGTTGAACATAAACAAGAAAATGCAAAACAACATCATATCTTTGATATTTTTTAAAAATACAATGCCATTGCAGAATTATTTAAATACTACCGTGATTTTTTGACGGCATGGGTAAACTAGTTATTTAAATAATAATGCTATTATAAAGCATTTACATGGAAGTGATTTTTTTAACAAAAGAGAGATTGTAAAGGAACGGGCAACCGAAAGATGAAAGCAGAACAAAAACAATCTGATTTTCTTCAACAAATTCATCCAATTATTTATTAGATGTGCGCAAAGGTTTTCAGCAGAAAACAGGTTTTCAACTGTGTATTCAGTCTCTAGTTTTCAAAGGGAGAGCGCTAGGGAATTTTACACACACCTAATAATAAAATCCCTTTAATACACTTTTTAAGCGCGTATTCGGTCTCAGTATAGACATTTCAGTCATTCAATGAAAGAATCTTCGCTCATTGACCTACCGTCGGCATCCACCATAATCGCATTGACACCTGCATACTTATACCAGTCATCCACGTACAACATAATGCATATGTGCACACAACAACCATGCACAACAATTACAACAGCATTTGTTGGTTGCCTAAGTTTTATTATAGATACAAATCTCTGTAGAATAGAAAATTACAACAGACAAAACAACAAGGATCTTGCAAAGAGTAGACGATAATGACCAAACGTATTTAGCTACGTTACCATAGTTGAATAGGTTGCCATATTCCAAAGTATTGTTAACATCATATCCATGGGTTCTTTATGTGTGGCTATGTTAGTCTTTGCAGGCGGTCTTAGCAGGCTTCAAGACATTGAACTGCTGTGCCTGGGCGCATAGTATGGAGGAAGTGTTCTCCTAAGTCCACTTACCGCCTCTCGGCCATGCCGAAGGCTTCTAAAGGAAAGAACTGCTCAATACATTTGGAGATCAGCATGGCCGCAGGGGATGCCTCCCTAGTTAGTTACCGCACCTTGTATTCCCAGAAGGTCACCAAGGTACTGACCAGACTAGACGTTGCTTAACTTCGGTGATCTTACGAGAACCAATGTATC
>VCCN01006703.1:8037933-8048100 GCA_006491835.1 Architeuthis dux | reverse complement strand
CCAGCCCATCTCCAGTTTTGCTGCTTAATTATTTGCATAATACAGTTCCCCCACCAGATGCCTGAAACCGTGTATAGTACCGAACCCTATATATACTATGTTTTTTGCTGTATATACATATCTATGATAAAGTCTAATTTATAAATTAGTACCACCATTCCTCAGTTAATGTATGCTTCATGCTTCTTTATTTCTATGAAGCAAGCGTTAAACTATTTAGGGTGTTAAGTCCTTTCTTTTTCCTTCTGTTATCGATTCCCATCTATCAAGCGCCATGTTTTCGTTCGACTAGTGACAAAGCACTTGGGTTACAGCATATAATGAGTAAAGCAATACCCCACTGGTTAGCGAGGTAACCATGTTTGCCAGTGGAAAGTGAGGCTGAACTGGTTGGGGCACGCTTAGAGAGGTCGATAATCATGACGCTGCTGATTGCTGCAGGGGCGCTTAAACGGATTAAAACGGATTAGAAAAGACGTAAACACGTAAAGATGTGTTCGTTAAAAATCCTTACCAAGATACAGGTCCGGTTAGTCACTCAACAGAAACCGTCACGTGACCAACGTCTTTTGGCAGCATGCCGTGTTGGGGGTGATCAATTAAAAGAAAATTGGAAAATAAGGGGTGATCAATAAATAAATTCTCTCTCCTTTTTTTGGCAGTGATCACTTTAAAAAACCCTCAAAAAACCAAACCAAACCAAACTAAGGGACCAATTTAGCATAAACTTACATGGTAAATTCACCCCCCCCCCACACACAATAAAAACCTATTTTGGTGGGGGAGCTTTCAGAAAAACAAAAAGGAAACTTTTTTTTTTCTAGCCATAGAAAATGTTTAATTTTTTGGCCCTCTAGCTCCATTGGTACATACATACATTGCCAGCCAGCCAGACCAGCTTAAAAACTGAAGAAACTTGGTTGACGGTTTCTAATTAAAAAACGGAAAGAATCCTTTCCTTTAAATCTCCCAGGTGATAGGAATAGTTATGTGGTATAAAAAATGTTCACGTTTGTGTGATGACATAATCCATGACATAATCCATGAACTACAATATAATGCTCGTTGTTGGCATATTCCCATTACAAATTGGGGAAGATTAAGGGTATTTCTGGGAAATACCACCCGTATTTTTCCAGTTCTGGAATATTTCCCTGGCTCGAATTATCTCTTCTGGACTAGACAAGTTAATGCTTTGGGTCATCGTGACATCTCTTCTAAAGGTCATGCTGACTTGTTGTAACCGTAATAACTTAATTCGAGGAGAGGATGCTGTGGATAACCTTAAAAACCAACACTTGAAACATATACAACCGTATGCACGTTTACTAATAGTGTACTTAATTGTGCGTTTGATCGTGTGTGTATGTCTTTTTGTTCGTATGTGTGTTTGAGTGTATTTGTGTGTATGTATACTTGAGTGTGTGTTTAAATGTGAGTTTATGGGTGTGGGTGCGTGTTTGAATGTGTGCCGTGTTTGAATGTGTTTGAGTGTGTATGTTTGTGTGCGTATGTGTGCGAGTGCACGATTCAGCATACATATTTAATTTATTGCCATAGTGAATATAAAGTATTCACTAAGCCTCCCTTTGTATGGCACAAAGCTAAATAAGATGAAGTGGTGGTGGTGGTAGTGTTGGGGGGGAGATTGTATTGTGTCAGAACTGTGCAAATTTATGTTGATCCCTCTCTCTCGCTCGCTTTTCTTTCTTTCCTTTTGCTTTCGAGAATAACATAATGAAAGAATAAGGTTTCCATGGTACGTTGATAACTATTTAATGGTTATGTTGAGCTGAAGATTTCTTTAGTTAAGCTTTTATAAAACAAAGACCTCTCCTCTTCATATCTGAAGCTTTTGGATATTTTTCTTCTAGCGATCTAAATTCCTTATCAATATTCAAAGCTTGAAAAGTATTTTATTCTTAAACTCCAGCTCAAGTCTGGAATTGACTTTGCTTTTCTATCGTAACGACAACAAGAATAATCCTCACCTAATTCAGGGGTGTAAACTCTTCACTGTTTATCTGTCCCGTTTAACCAAACCGTTATGAAAGAAATAATGTTTCTCTACCGTGATTTGAAATCACGACCAATTGATTAGGTATGCGGCTTTCTTTCTTCTAAGCCAAATTGATAAATCTGACAAATCTGACAAATCTGACATATCTGCGAAAATTTATATTAAAATTACGCAAGGGCTTATTTCATTCCAATAAATTACATTTATAAAATTAACACTTCCCTACCATGATTTATTATATATACCAGTGGTTCCCAACCTTTTCGAGTCGTTCCCCACTTCTGTCAATAAGATTAATAATATTCCCCCGCTTCCATTTATTGTTGCAACAAAGAATAATTTCAAATAATAACTTTATTTGACGTATTATTAGATAGCTTCATATTAAGAATAAGTTTAATTTTATAATTGTACAGCTGCTGCCATGTATTTGTTACTCAAAGAAAACAAAAATAATTAGAACACACCATTTGAAATTCCAATTTATTACAAAAGAATAAGAATTCTGCTATCATAACTGATATACACATCAATGTGATTTCTGTTCTAGTTTTACCTTTTGCTACTAGTTCTTCGATTTGTGGGTCTATTAGTGAGAGAGAGCACATCTTAAATCATTCTCAACTTGGAGCTTATTTCAAGCCTTCGACTCGATAGATAAAAGTGCAGAAAACCCTATCTCTAGACTGGACCTTTATTTTTACCTAATAGCCTTATTCTCCCTTTGGACTACTCAACCCCCCAGTTGGGAACCACTGATATATACAATACAAAAGTGGCAGTAATCATCTTCTGTCGGAATAGAAATAGGAGTGGAGTTTGATCCTGGCTTGTTATAATTATCTTTACTACTTTCCAAAAGAGTCGAACTTTCTAATAAAATAAACCCGAATTCGACTCTTGAGAAGTCTCAGAACCAAAATGGATAATCAAAAATATACGTAACAAGCATGGCTGATGCAGGGTCAAACCCCACTCCTATTTCTATTCCGACTGAAGATGATTATTGCAACTTCTGCATTGTATATATAATAAATAAATTGCCAGGTATATAAGACTTGTCAGTTTAGCTCAGTTGGTAAAATAGCCGCCTGCCAACCACATGTTCGTGATTTCAAATCACGGTAAGGAAATGTTAATTTTATATATCGTGTTGGTTTAACGTGACGTGATACACAAACGGTGAAGAGTTTAGTACCCTAAATTTGGTGAGGATTGTTCTTGTTACTTGTACTGGAGCTTGACAATATTGAACACAAACATATTTAACTCTTCCGTAGAAGTTGTTGATCAGTTAGTGTCAGAATCAAACGTTATGATAAAGCTTCCTTTGCATAGGATGGTAGGTTACTTGCAAATGTTTAATGATACTGATTTAAAAAGAAAATAGTTTATTTTTTCCTCACCTTTGGATTATAAGTAGTGGATATAGGGGATACCGAGGTTGGTTGGTACATGGGGCAGGTTGAATCACTTGCTTTGATTTTTGTTTCCGCCGTGATGGCGTCACTGTTAGTCTTATTTTGAGTAGAAAGTATTCCGACATTTTTCTTCTAAGTTTGAGTCACATATGCTGTAAGCATGAAAGGTTTTGCATGAAAAATGTTTGAACTTGTTCACTTTGACAAACGTGTGTCTAATTCATGCTGTAATGTGCGGTTGATGATAGTGCAGTCTATGTTTATGAAAAGTGGTAATAAACAGTATATATATATACTACATTTCAAGCAGCTTCTGACAGAACTTTTTCTTGGAATAGAATGTAAACAAAACCATGTGTTTGGGGCTGGTTGGTACATTGTAGGTGGGGCTACTTGGTACGCTGTATGTAATATAGGGTAGATGAAAAACAAAAAGATAACAAAACATAATTTTAAAAGGTCAAAAAGTGTTCATTGAAAAAAAGAAATGGGGTCCGAAACAAAAGAAAAGGAAAACATAATAACACTAATGAATCCACAGATGATGAAATCTTTTGCTTGGTGTGCGTAGAAACTTATTCCAATTCAAGGTCTGGTGAGAATTAGGTAAAGGGCTTCTCTTGCCAAATGTGGGCACATGTTGAGCGCGTTTCAGAAAACAACAGGGATTACTTTGTTTCTTAAAACTGTACATTTGATGATTCTGAATTTGACTATTAATTGTCTAGCATAAGGAATCAAATTAATAATTTGCTCTTTGGTGGCTAAGATTTGCTACTGATGTTGTTTTGATATCTATTCCCATTTTATTGAGAGAGGGGTATCAATAAAGTTCTGTTTGGTGTCGTCATTCTTTTCTTATTGTCTTTCCCCATCCTCCACCTTATTATAATGCATCATTGAGGTCCACTCACATATGATTCCACTCCTACCAGGTGGTCATTATACTCCTAAAATCTTACTTTTTACGCAAATACATTTGCTATTACTGTTAATACTTCTGTCTGGTTCAAAATTCTATATTTCTCAATTATAACAATATCTTCACCACATCTGTACCTACTAGCAAGAGAACTAACTTGCCCCATCAGATTGTACCAACTATCACAAATGGTGGGGTAGGTTGATACAATTATTCTGATTGTTTAAATGATAATATAATAAACTCAATTAATATTTCAGGTTTAAACGACCCATCCAAGGGAAGTCTCTTTTCCATAGTAACTTCTGGTCATATTTGCGTTTTAATGAATCAATTTCATAGGAAGTTACAGTGAAAAAGTTAAGTGAAAAATGTTCCAACTAGCCCCGGTCTCCCCTATGTGACTCTTAGGTACACAAATTCATATATATTCATAAACAGGTATTAACAGAGTAAAATGCATAGATAAGATAAACACACATATGCATTATACAGATAGATATTAACATACTAAGATAGACAGATGGATAATAGATAGATAGATAGATAGATAGATAGATAGTGCGTTGTATTCCATGTAAATGGAGAAACAAAAAGAGTGACGAGAAAGAAGAGGGCTAAGTGCGTCGCCATGGAGCCTCCTCGAGATTTGAGTCGGGAATAGCCTGCAGAGGTGAGCACGTGATCACCGTCTGAGAACACCGAGAGAAAACCCCCACGAACGTGAGTCAGGAGAATTTCTCAACAGTAAACATGGCGTCCAAAACATTTCTGTTGCTATTAAAGGCACAGCTTGGAGAAGATCGATGGATGGAAGGATGGAAGAAAATAAAGGATTGAAAGGATGATATAAGAGGGAGAAATTTATTGGAAGGTCGGACTGATTTAGGGAAGGGTTGCTAGGGAAATTCTGGGTCGTGTTCCAAAAGGTGGGCGTTGTGGTTTCCACTGCCTAAATTCTCCGGCTCTTTTTTCCCCTGTTCTAATTGCTTATCATTACTTAGGGAAATCCAGGATGAGAGTTGTTGACCTTTCGTATTGAAGTGTCTTTTATTCGCATGTTTGGATGTACGTATGCGTTTGAATGTTTTATGCTTTGAGGTGATGGCGTAAGTATGCATGTATGCGTTTGTGTATGGCAGGATGTATGTACGTGGTTTATACAGTTGTGTCTCTTATGTCATATTTATAGGCTTGTACGCATTACGTTCTTTTTATGGATGGATGCGTTTGTAAGATAACGAGTTCGCTGAGTCACTAGTTATTACACGGATATATTTGATTTTCAATGAGATTATATTTTTAGAAACTATATATAACGCTGAATTTAACGGTAAAAATTAAATAGTGAAAATATTAAACAAGATACAATTCTATAATGAAACTAAACAATACAACTCTACCGTGATATTGAAAATGGCAGCTTGTACTGCCGAAAGCGTTTTATCTCTTGGACAATACTTTTAATCATTGGAATCAAAGATTTGTTCACTTGTACGAAAACAAAAAAAAGTTACTAAAAAATTAAAAAAGATGTTCCTTGTCTGTCATATTTAATGAAACATGTATAAAAGAAATATTGCTGCCAAACTGGAGACCGTAATGCATTAGGTGAAAATATTTACCCGTGTTTCTGTGGAGCTCGAGCGGTTTCTTTACATTTTCATACTTTCTTTAATACTTAATAGTTCACTACTTCAAAGCTGTTAATAGTTTAAATAAATGTTTACGTCTGATTAATTTCACCTGAGGTTTTATTAAAAAGTGATTGAACTCGTTTAAGTGGGAGAACCATTGTTTTAATATGGTGGGTAGAGGATACTTTTAGCAGAAAATTATAAATCGTATCTTAATTATGAGCAGAGCAACAAAGAAACAAAGAAACAAAGAGAAAATGTCACACTGTTTATTACATAGATACATGCTGTTCAGCTTAGCTCATCTTTTCTTTCTTTGTCTCTGCTATTTTTTATTCGTGTTAATTGTAGCAACTTGTGGCAATACGTTTACAGATATAGGGTTATTTTTCAACGGTTATCCCATTTTAATCAATGAAACCTAGCTCTCAGCTCTTCTCCCCCTATCTCCTTCTCCCTCCCTCTCTCTACTATATTGTATGTCATTGCTAACTCCCTCTTTTTCTCAACGTATAACGATTTTCTAGTTCATGAGGAAGCGGAAAATACCAGCTATAAATAATAAAAATTAATATGTTAATACTGATGGAAAGAAGCCAAAATGAAACAAACAGAAAACCCAGCCTAATTATCATTCCCTTTGGTAGTTGTTGTTGTTGTTGTTGTTGTTGTTGTGTTAATGGAAATAGTAGTAGTCATAGTTGTGATAGTAACAACAGAATCAACCATAGTAGTAGTCGTGACAACAAATCTTTTGATCATTATAATTAAGCTAGCATAGTACCCATCAAAAATGACGTGACTATTTACGCGTGGATACAAATATATATTTTAACATAAATGTATTTATTGCAACAACAACAAAAAAACGCATACCTCGAACGTAATTTATTTTCCCATCAATTTTCTACAACTCTTTATATTTTCTGTTTTTGCAACAGAATTGGGTAAAAATCGAGAAAACAACATCAGTTTTCTTAATGAAATGTTCAGTTGAATTGTTTTCCGTGTTACTACCAAGAGATAAGCAGCATCCGCAGTAGTAATGGTAGTGATGTAGACGCGAACATACAGATAGAGTAAAGCCTTTCTTTACCCGCTTCGTATCTTTCTAACGATGCTGGACAAGGGGATAAACTTTCCGGTTTGAATTTAAAGGTGTCCGTCTCCTAGACTGGTTGCCAACCAAGGCTGAAAAACCCATTCTGCCCTGCTATTTACGTATAGCTGGGGAGGGGGGTGGATTCATTCCTTTCTTACAGGCATTAGTGAGGAGTAAACGCAAACTGACTCAGCCGGAGTTTGAACTCGCTGATTCCATCGTCCGTACTGCTAACCGTTAGGCCACCGCACCACCAATTACATTGTTATTGTTTAAACAAGTTGCATTGTTGTTGTTGTTCAAAATTTCCACTGCTCTTTCTTTGGCGAATGTTATTCTTTCTCGAATGAAAATACCATTAAAAAGGATTATATACAAATATATATATCTGCACATTATAGTAGACTTGCAATACTGAAAGCTTTAAATAAAATCAAAAGCCATGTTCTGAAACGGATATGCGATTGCGTGAAAGTAGACCGACTGCATACAAACGCAATCACACGCACGCACGCACACACATGCGCATATTTAAACATCTCCACACATTTATGTAAAGGACCATGCTTAACAACACATGAAGAGACCACAAGACAGCAGAGTATATTAGAGAAAAACAGGAATCAGAGATATCATAAAATCCATTAGAAAACTAAAAAAAAAAGCAATGGGCAGGACATGTTGCAAGAATGACAGACAACTGCTGGATCAACCCAAGAGATCATATGCGAGATTGTGGCCGGCAAAAACTAAGATGGCGTGACGATTTAGACAGGTTCGGGAGATTTGGCGACGCGACGCGATCGAGAGTCTTGGCAGATCTTGGGGAAGTCCAACGAAGGACGTTAAAAGACTGATTATGATGACAAAGATAGGAGAGCTTGAGTCCGAGGGGTCCCAATGGATTGGACATCAACCAGTAGTGGGGAGGAAATGGGTTTCATACAATCTCTCCACAATGGCAGACGCAAAGCAAGAGTGAAGTTCTTTACAAATTTCCTTTCGTAGACTCTTCTAGTAAAGATGTCCGCTCTTTTCAGACAATCAAATCTATTTAAATAATACGCCATGTGATGGACTATATTTTCTGTCTGTAAAATTTGTCCAGGGAAATAACAATTAAATGCTAATTGTAGAGTAGCCTCCCTTATTAACATCCGGGTTCATTCTGGTTGAATATGCAAGAAAATGCAGAGCAACATAATGTTTGTGATATTTTTAAAGTACAGTGCAATTGCAAAATTATTTAAATACTTTTTTGACGACATAGGTAAACTAGTACTTGTATAAATATGATTGGCTGGTGCCTTGCTGTGTGCTGGTCTAATTGCGCACGTCAGCTAGAAACTATTCTACAAGCTTATTCTGAGCAGATAAACCATTTCTCTTAAATGGTCATTTTCAGCTTTGATAGTTGAGTAGAGAAGATTTTGGAGAAAGCTCTTGGCGGAGAATTCAACAAAACAGTAATGGTCGTTCATTCCTTAAGTTTTAAATTACAGGAATTCCCTCGAATTACCATATATTCTTGCATACAAGACGAGTTTTCTTTACTAAAACAAATGGCCCAAGATCATCAGTTCGACTTATACTCAGATCAGATCAGTCAAAAATAGCCAATACTTTTGCTTATATGATATGATATGCGGTAATAGACCATGGTTTTGTATGAAATGCTATGTAGGTAGTATACAGTGCATATCGTGTAATATCCATTTAAAATCATTTTTTCAGGTAGAGTCGTCATCACTGATCAGAGTTTTACGTTTACAACCTGAAATCAATATTCGATACGTTGAAGATGAAAGAAATTTATGTTTGACAGCTGACCAATTGCCATGAACGGTGAATCCATAAGAAGGGGATATCTCTCACGACGATGTTATGGCAAAATAACGGACTCGACGTATATTCGAGTCAGTCGATTTTCTGAAATGTTATGCTCTATAACGAACTCGTCTTATACTCACGGTCGACCTATATTCAAGAATATACGGTACTTTACGTATTTTTATCACTGAAGGATCCAAATTGTGCCAACATTCTTCAAGAATAGAGAAGAAGTTATTTTGGACAAAAACTCTCGACTGCGAATTCAACGGAAAACGATATTGGCTGATATTTGACTCTTGGCAAAGAATAATTACGAATTGTCTGGCAGGTATCTCACTCACCTTTAAAAGATTGGCGCTACATTGTCTCCTTAATTCCAAACAACTGTTATACTTGTATACTCTGAATGTTTACTGTTCTTGATTGATGAAAATATCACGGTACTGAACACACACACACACACACACACACACACACACACACACACACACACACACACACACGCACTCTCTCTCTCTCTCCCTATATCTATCGATCCATCTATCCACACACACACACACATATATATTTGTGTGTTCCTATACAGGAACAAAGACGAATATGTATATGTATGTATGTATGTATGAATACATGTGTGTGTGTGTGTGTGTGTGTTTCATTAATGCCCCCAAACAAGGGATGTTTTAACTGTTTTATCAATCGTCTTCGTCTCCTTACGAGTGAACGTAGGTCGATGACCGAGCGCTTTCAGCTATTCGTCTAGCCATCTTTAATATCCGGACTTTTGCGATAGAGGCCATTACCTTAATATTCAGGAACAACCTTTACGGCCACGTCTCGTATACACAACCCACTGACCCACGTTCACTTATTCTCCCGAATAAGGTGGACGGTGGGGTTTATGTGCGTTGTTATCCTGGGGAAGCGATGATACTAGGATGCACTGTGGGAGAACAAGTTTGTGGAAGCAGTATGACAGTTTGGGCAACATTCTGCTGGGGAAGGTAATTTGTCGTGTACAAACTACCTCTACATAATTGAAGACTAGTAACCGTCATAGTAACAGTATTTTACGGTGGCAGGGCATCTTTCAGCAGGTTAATGTAAATTGTCATACTTCAAGAGAATGGTTTCAGGAACATGAAAGTGTCTTCACTGTGTTGTTCTGGCCACCAAACTTCCCAGGTCTCAATCCCATTGAGCACTTATGGGATATGTTGGACCAACAAGTT
>VCCN01006703.1:8021997-8035441 GCA_006491835.1 Architeuthis dux | reverse complement strand
GTTGTTGTTGTTGTTGTTGTTGTTGTTGTTGCTGTTGTTTGTAGTTCTTTATCATCGGTCCGGCTCAACCCTGATTGTCATATTCCTTTCAAACAACCTCTCTATCTTTTTCTACCTGACGTGATTCTTTGTTTCTTTTTTTCACACCTTCTTTTATGTTTTCCTTTTCTTTTTTCTCTTCCCTCTTTCTATGATTTTATCTTTCTTTCATTTGTTTCTATTTGTCTTTATTCCCTTTCTTCTTTGGTCATTTCCTTTTTTTCTTTTTAAATTTCCTTCAATATTTATTCTTTTCGTCCTCTCTGTTTTCTCCTTTCCCCTTCATCTGTCATATCTTCGTTTTTTTTCTTTCTTGTTACACGCATACCTTCCCCATACCATCTTTTTAAAAACACCCTCTCTCCTTCAATGTTTTCGTCTCTCGCTTTTATATGCCTATTTACATCCGTTAATTCTTTCCAGTCTTTATCCCCCTCGCCCTTTCTTTCTTTCTCCTTGATTCTTTAAAAAAAATCTAACTATATAGCCTTACTCTTCTTTTTACTTATTCCTTTCCACCGTTCTTTTCTCTTTCCAGCAACCAAAGAATTCCATGGGGACTACTCAATCCTTGTTCCGAATCAATATTATCCCTGTATCTTAGGGAGAGTTAGCAAGGCAGCTAGCAAGCAGTTACTTGGGGGAGATGGCAATCTACAATGTACAGTAGCAGCAGGCCATAGTCCCCACATCGGCACATCGAAACAGACTCCATTTTATTCAGATCAGCGTTTACAGTTACCACAAATCGCTATTCCCTTTCTACTTTCACTTTCACTTTGCTAGTCTCTTTTTCCGGGATTTCATTCAACGGCATTTATTCCTTCTTCAGTTTTGTCCCCAAATCAGGGTTGCCATATGTCTTTGGCCTCACAATACCAAATTTGTATGGTCTTGGGACCAAATTAAGTAGCGTCAGTACCAAAATAATCAAATAACTTAAAATCCATCATCAGAAACTTGCAGGAAAAATGGATTAAAATACATATTTTGTATCTATTGTTCATGTATATTTATGTTGTATCATATCATTCGTGTGTAAGGGATTGTTATCAAATCTTAATTTTCGGAACCAAATAACTTTGTTCAGTACCAAATTTGCTTAATTTTCGTCTTGAAATATACCAAATGGCAACCATGCCTCAAATCTACATGCTTACCTTTCCAGTGCGTCTGATTATTTGGTCTGGCTCATTGTTTTTATAAAAAATGCACAGGAGCGGATCGTGCTTAGCGTCACATGGAGGGATCACAAGACTGCTCAGTATATTAGAGAAAAGAACAGTCAGAGATATCATAAAATCCATTAGAAAACTCAAATGGCAATGGGCTGGTCATGTTGCAAGAATGTCAAACAACCGCTGGACATCGCGACTAACAACGTGGATCCCCAGAGATCATATGCAAAACTGTGGCCGACAGAAAATAAGACTGCGTGACGATTTAGACGGGTTATGGGGATATTAGCGCAGCGACGCCCGCGATACAGATATCTGGCGTATCTTTAGGAACATATGACGGACGTTAAAAGGCTGCTGTTTTGGGTTTGTAGTATAGCTTATGTGACGTTAATTCTCGAATTAGTTGGTTTAAGCCTAAGACATTTTATCTAGACATTTCACGCTAGACTTACACTCGTTTTACCTAAGCAAATAATATATGTAGAAATGTGGGTTATGAAGATTGCGTTGCGCCAAATCTGGAAGTGTAGAGAACCTATCTGTCTTGAAAATCAGCAGTCAAAATCTGCGTAGTACATGCATCTGGGTTGCAAGTCACAGCTCATGCAATAACGCATTTGTTTTGCAGTGTGCTGATAGGGTTTAAAGTGCAAGGGATGACTGTAATACCTGAGGCTGATGTATTGGTTGATAATTATATCATTGGAAAATTGGTTAGTTTACAAGCATGTAAGTGTACTGACTGCAGAAATGAGTAGAAATACTTTCAAGCTCGAAACTCCTTAAATCTGTCTCCTATGAAATTGGCAATCTGTAATAAGATGGACGAAAGGATAACGCTGGAGTCTGTAGTGTCCTCTGCTCAATGGCAGTGTGTCGTGGCCCCATATGAATGTGAAGACTAAATGAAGACTGATACGACAAAAAAGGGGAACGCTATTTATTTGGGCAGATCAGCCCAGAGACAGCATAAGGGAAGAGATCGGATAAGAGATACAGAGAGAGGAGACGAAAGGGTTCAGAGCACATCCATCCGGGGCTAGACTTGTCATTCACACACTTTTCTTACTGTTCGCTTCAGCACCGTTTCGTGTTCCAAAAATAATGGGTTTCTCTCTCTCTCTCTTCCCCACTCTCTCTCTTCCCCACTCTCTCTCTATCTTTCTTCCCCCCTCTCTCTCGGTCGACACAAAGAACAGATGAAAGATATATTCCTATACATCGATGTTGCCTTGTTGTTCCACCGGGGCATATAAGACGAGTCACATCCGTGGTTTCGCAACTTGTACTTTCGTTCACCGACCATTTTTCGCAGCTGTACCGGTACCCCTAGAAGTTGCCTTCCGAAAACTCGACATTGTTCGATCCTACTAACTCAATAACACCGTAACGCAACAAATCCAAACTTAACTAATTTGAAATTGAGGACACCTACCTCACATGTTCTTCAAAACTTCTGGACATCCGAACTCATAAATCCACGCTGTCGAATGTCTAAGCAACAGAATACCGCGATGAAGATTGACTTTTCCCTATACTCAGTCCTATGTTTAGTTTTCTTGATTTTGTCTTGTTTTTAGTAACCGATACGACATCGGAAAAAGATGTTACAGGTTTTTTCAAACTTGCAAGTACTCTATTCAAAACAAGTATCTTTATTGAAAGTGTATTGGCCTTTATTCAAAATATGTGTACCTTTATTCAAAATACTTTTATTCAAATTTATAAGTAAATAAGTAAGAGATACGTTCTTTGAAAAAAGATTAAGCCAATGGATTAAAAGAAAGTTTAATTGGTTTAGTATATAATCATGAATTTCTGAAATCGTTTTGTCTAATCTGCTTTTCTTTCAGACCCTAACAACAGACATGAGCCTACTACCACGCCACAGGCAGCGAAGATCTGTCTCCTCTGAAATGGTGCAAACAGCACAACAATAGTTTGATCAAGGGAAACAAGTATGAAAGTCAGACCATAGATGCTGTATTCAAACACGAGTTCAGTTAAATGTTAACCGCGATATGAGATATGTTTAAAAACACACACCGCGATATGAGATATGTTTAAAAAACACCGCGATATGAGATATGTTAAAAATGTATTAGCTTCTTCTTTAAAAACGAACGCAACCTTACATCACAGTTTGTTTTCGAGAATTGATTTTTAAAAAAAGATAAACGAATATTATTTCATTACGTCATTAAAACTTTACGTTCGATATGTTGATATGTTGACTTGTCAGATAGTCAGTCAGACAGTGACAACTATGGCTGCTAGAGAAGCGTAGCGCATTAAAAAAATAAATACAGCAAATTCTCAATCAAGGGATTATACTATCACAAAAGCTCTTTACAGCGAGCCTTGAAAACACCCCTCGGGAAACAGCCTGAGAAAACGGGGAAATAAACACAGACGGAGAATATTTGAACAATTTAAGGTACTGTGATGATAATGCAATAATATCAGAAACTGTTGAGGATCTACAAAACATGTTAAGTAATCTAAATAAAGAAAGCCAAAAGAATAGGGTTAAAGATGAACAGAACAAAGACAAAAGTAATGTTCAATGATAAAGTTCCGAAAAAGACCATAAGAATAGACGGTAAAGCCTTAGAAGAAGTTAAGGAGTACATTTACCTAGGTCAATCGATAAAGTTAGAGACAGACCACGGAAATGAAATAAGACGGTACATAACGATTGGTTGGAAAGCCTTTGGTATAAATAGAGGCATACTGAAAAGCAAACTGTATAGTTATACAGTATACAATCAATGCATAATACCAGCTATGACGTACCGGTGCGAAACCTAGAAACTTACAAAATCACTGGAAAACAAACACCAGAATAGCACAGAGGGCAATGGAAAGGGCAATGTTAGGAATAACTCTTAGCGATAGAAAAAGATCAACGTGGATCCGACAGAGGACCAGTGTGAATGATATTGTACAAGAAATTAAGCAACAAGACTGCCTGCTGCAGGGTCAAACTCCACTCCAACTTCTATTCCGACTGAAGATCATTACTGCTACTTTTATATTGTATATATATTACATATGATAAATCTTGTCAATTTAGCTCAGTTAGTAAGACACCAGCCTAGCAACTACTCGGTAGTGAGTTCAAATCATGGTAGGGGAACCGGTAGTTTACATATCAATTTACACTCAAATTTTGGTGAGGGTTCTTGTTCTTGTTACGGTCGGAAAGTAAAGTCATCTCCTGAATTTGTCTTTCTTTTTTTTTTTCAGTCATAGCAAGAAGAAGGGACAACAGATGAAGAAAAAAGGGCTAACCGACTGGTGCTCGTGGAACAGTAAACACAGTAGGAAAAGACCAGACACTCGATGGAAAGACGAGAAGTTTGCCGGTAAGACATGGCATAGATTAGCGCAATCACGCTCGTCTTGGAAGGAGATGGGAAAGGCCTTTCTCCAGCAATGAACTTATAATGGCTGCTGCTGATGATTTCCGAGCTTAAAGAGTCTATACAGAGGACGCTTGAGAATTTCAATCCAGATAGGAGCGAATATTTTTGTCAAACAAAATGCTGAATGGAGCAGGGGATTTGTAGAAATGTTTTCATATAATAAATTATATACTTTTTCTAAGCCCTACAGTGGCTGCTTCTGTTATGTCATGCTTTTAAGCATTACACATATTTTTCCCGTCATTTTATGTAAGGTACTTTTGAATTTGAATGACAGTACTTATATTTTGAATAAAAGTACTTGGGTATTGAATGACAGTACTTATGTTGTAAATAAAAGTTCTTACATTTTGAATAAAGGTACTTATATTTTGAATAAAGGTTTTTAGGTTTTGAATAAAAGTACTTGTGTTTTGACTAAAGGCACATATGATTTGAATAAAGGTACGTATATTTTGAATAAAATACATATGTTTTACGTTTTGATTAAAAACAATACTTATGTTTTGAATAACGCCATAAGATTGAGCAATTCACTGCCTTTATTATAATTGCCAAGTCAAGATCAGCAATAGTTTTAATAACCATTGTCACGAATGACATAATAAGGAGAAAATGTTTTCAGATTTTCAGCCTTCTAGCTCCATCGCGGCGGCCTGTGTGCGTGACACATACATAGGTAGGTAGCCAGCCAGCCAGCCAGCCAGCCAGCCCCACTTAAAAACAGAAGAAACCTATGTTGATGTTGACAGTTTTGGTTGACAGTTTCTAATATATCGTTCTATATTTGACGCTATTAGAAAAATCGTTAAAAATCGATATGTTCGCATAAGGGGTTTCCCCTTATGTGAACATATCGAAAATGCCGGAAAAGAGAAATGAACCCCTAAGGGAACCTTAGGGATCAATTTCTCTTTTCCAGCATTTTCCGTGGTCTGTCGATGGCAATGTCCCAAGGTTGCCAGATTAAAAAGTTACAACTGTATAAGCGAATACAGGTGGATGTAAATTCCACCATATTTTTATTATTACTTAAAAATGAAACATAAAAGGTTCTTTCAATATAATTACCATTGTTATTTCTCACTTGAGTCAGGAAGTTCTGCAGGAACAGGAAAGTTGGTTAATCAGAGAATGCCAAATCGGGTGAAGAGGATAGGTGTGGTAGAACTTCTCGACCTGGCTGCAATAGTTTTTCACAGGTCAACCGTGAAACAGGTGGTCTGGCAATGTCACGCAGGTGTGGGCGTTTTTTGATGATTGCCCAATCCACAATTTGCAACTGCGCACAGCAGCAATGTTCCCTCTAATTTTTAAGTAGTCAGTGTGCGCAAAAATCTTATGTAGCTCCAATTTTTCCCAGTGAAAAAAGATGTGCGCACTTCTGTTTTCGACACAGTGAATCAATATTGTTTCAATAAAAACTTGAAATCTTTTGTGCGCACATTAATTTCACAGCAGATGCACACAGAGGGTACAATGTTCGGAAGTGATATGTTTGTTTAGACCGAGCGGTTCCGAGAAAACAATACCTCGCACGTCCAGTATAACCAAATGCTGATGCAACTCTGACATTAGCGTGACTACAGTGGCGTGACCCTTGTTTGTCCAGCTTTGTTTGCGCCTCATTTTGACGTAAAGGCACTAATTTCCATCCCTTGCGTTTGGGGAGGGGGTCGTCCAGCCATCGGTGATTTTGGTTGTCCTTTATCAGCAGCATCCAATTCTCGGGTTTAGAGACTTTTTGATTACAGCCAAACGACTCGGGATGGTTTGGGGTGAGATCAGTTAGAATGCTGCCCAATTGCTCAGCTGGTCAGCAAAGGACTGGCTTCCAAGACCTGTCAAAATTCCGTTTAATCCAGCTGCAATGATCGTCCATTTCGAGGTTTGTCCAATGTCACGAATTCGCCCTGCTAGTGAATCACTCATAAACTGTCGTACGGTCGATAGTTTCATTTTGAACACCCGCTTGATTAAGCGTGTCGTTTTGGATGAGATGAGCCGCACTTTAGAATCATACAGCAGACACGTTCTCAAATATGGTATTATTTTTTTCTGATTATACTTAGATCCGATTGAAACTAACTTTTGTGAAAGCGCGGGTGGGGGCGCTATAAATAAATAAATAAATAAATACCTTGAATTGAAGGATTTCCAAACATCCTACGACGAGAACTTGTAGAACTTTGTCAAATATTTGGAAATTTTCTTAGCCAGCAGAATAGATCGGTATATCAGTGAGTAGTTTAATTCACATCTGTTACGCATTTTTATACATAAGCCATATCAAAAGCGTATGTGCGGATGTCTCATTGTCCCTGTCCGCATAATTTCAAGTTTATCGTCTTCGTAAAATTGACAACACCTTTGACTTCATTTTATTGATATGCAAACAGTAAAAGTGTTTATGCTGTGTGTAGTGTTTGCACGATATAGTATAAGTCTCAATTTGTTTATTTATTAAGAAACTAAATATTACAAGCGCCTATCTAGACTCATAATTGAGGATTTGTGTTCGAGTGAAATTTTGTATATATTAAATATATTAAATATACACAATGATTTAAAATATTTACGAAGCTTAGCTTAGTACCACCCGAAACCAAATAGGGGGACTGGAGGGAATAAGAAGATTGTATTTCCACAAAATTATAATTTGTATGAAACGATGACACATGGTTTTTCTGGAGAGTAAATTTGTCTGCCTTTAAACATATTAGGCTGATGCAAAAGTTTCCAGCACGATCGTTTGCACAATGTTAGGATAATCTTAGAAGTTTCTTTGAAGTTTATTCACTTCTTTATTGCTTGTACAATCACTTACCTGTGATAAGTCATTTATAAGCGTTAGGAAAATTCAGAAGCTAAGACAATGTGTTCTACAAGAACTTAGGGAAAGATCATCGGTCGACATTTAAACACTTGTCTTTCTCTTCTTGGTTGACACAGAGATGTCATTTTTGGACAAGATAGTCACTGGCAATGGATACATTGAATTTTTTTAATACCAGAATCTAAAACAGAGGGAAACCATGGCTAGATTCAGGACAACTATAAACATCTCTGCCTAAACGGTACTAACAAGACAGGTATGTTTAGTCACTCAATAGAAACCGTCACGTGGCCAACGTCTTTTAGCAGCATGCTGTGTTAAGGGTGATCAATTAAAAACATTGAGAAAAAGGGGCGATCAATGAATTAATAACTTCTCTCGCCTTTTGTTGGGCGGTGATCACTAAAAAAAGTCTGAATCCCTCCCCCCCCAAAAAAAACAAAACAAGGATACAAACTAAGGGATCAATTTAGCATAAACTTACATTGTAAATTGCCCCCTCCCCCAAAAAATACCTATTGTTTTTTCTAGACATAATAAGGAGTAAATGTTTAAGTTTTCAGGCCTCCAGCTCCATTGGTGCAGCTTGTACGCGCGACACGTACATAGCCAGACCCACTTAAAAACAGAAGTAACCTATGACGGTTTCTAGCAAGGCAATCTTTATACTACACTGTTCCCCTCGTCTGGCACTTATTGTGATCAATTAAATATGTGTTTTGGACCGATTGATTTTGATAACAATAACCGACTGATAACATTATCCATGATTATAATAAGCGGCTAACCCCCCTCTCACTCTCTCTCTCTCTATATATATATATATATGGCTTGGCTTCGCGAAGATTTTTGGGAATGATTTTCCACAGCAGTAGAACCATAGACAGCAGGGCCTGCGTGCGGCATAACCCTCCAACCTTCGCGGTGAAGATTTTACCGGCAAACCTTTCTATTTCATCCCTCAATCTTGTATTTGGTCTTTTCCTACTGTGTTCATTGTCCTGTCAAATGGTCTGCAAAACTAGCCTCCTAACCATCATTCTACGGCAGGTATCCCAGTCAATATATTCATTCATAGACAATGGTGAATCAATAAGTTCGTAGCCTGACACGTAACCTGAATGTTTCACTGTAATAATGTTTGATATCTATGATTAATATTCACTGAATTAAATGCACTGGCAATGAAGGAGATTATGTTGAAAAATAAATAATTGTAATGTAGATTACCTATTCTTTTCATCATTAGTCTCTGGACTTAAGGCTATATCTATGTACATGTATTGTTATGATATCTAAAGTTTATCCCGAGGTCAGACACCTGTGCGGAAATGTGAGTGAACCCAGTCACCTCAGGAAATAGGTATATACTGCATCAGTGTTGTAAACAGGATGGGACCGGTGATTGACACCGTGATTGACACCGTGATTGACACCACGTAGGCATTAGAGAAACCTATAAAGCAGACCCGAATAGAAAACTCAGAGCGAACAGAAATCTCGACACTCAAGGAAGAGACAGACATCAGCTGAGCCAAAAGGCAGAAGACCGCTGTCCCTGTTGGGGACAGACTGGCGGTTCTCCTTATCTCTCTATTAAACGCATTGGCAATGAAGGGGATTATGTTGAAAAATAAATAATGTATTGATATGTTATCTAAAGGTTATCCCGAGGTCAGACACCTGTGCGGAAATGTAAGTGAACCCAGTCACCTCAGGAAATAGGTATATTGCATCAGTGTTGTAAACAGGATGGGACCGGTGATTAACAACGTGATTTACACCACGTAGGCATTAGAGAAACCTATAAAGCAGACCCGAATAAAAAAAAAACTCAGAGCGAACAGAAATCTCAACACTCAAGGAAGAGACAGACATCAGCGGAGCCAAAAGGCAGAAGACCGCTGTCCCTGTTGGGGACAGACTGGCGGTTCTCCTTAACTCTCGCTCACCCACTCTTCACTCTCAGGCTGACAAAGATGTATGTTGTGTAATAAAAATATGTCCAGATATTTTTATAAGCAAGTCAGGACACCCCACTATACAACAGTATGTGTTTGTGTTCACATATTTGAAGGCCACCTTTTAAAAAGATGTATGCGCGCATATACGTACTCGTCAGCTATTGTATACTGGTACAAGAGAAAAAGTAAATAATTATGAATGTATCATTGATTTATGTATATACTATTTCTTTTACATTTGCGCATTCTCTTGCATAGCCGTAAGCTTTTGTAGTAATGTATATTATATTGTTCTGTTGTGTGAGTCTCTGTGCGCATATGTGCTTTTTGTGTTCGTTTATATTCAAGTGTACGTGCGTGCGTGTGGTCCCCGATCGAACGTGTGGAAGTTTATTGCCAATCTGCGAATTGATATCGATTTTATGAACCAGCGTGTGATTCTGTGTGCGAGTATTGTGTGCGTTAGTTTGTTGATTCTTGTATCCTCTTATAAAAGGTATCCCCGCTATCCGAAACTAGAGCATTCATATGAGACCATTCGTAAGCCTAAATGGCGTAGCGCGAAAAATCAATTACCATTAATTTATATTGGACATTTTTTTAACGTTCTTAGACACAAAAGAATAACCTTCCGCGAGATTCTCGCTACCATTGACAGGCCTGCAAAGATTACAGAAATGTATGACTTGAATTCTGAAAGGGCAAGTGGTATTTAGGGCCGGATTGCGGAATGTTTTGAATTCCTACAAAGAACAGTATGATGTGCAAGGCTAAACAACCAAGCACACTGTCGTATGACACTGCAGATGAACCTCCACCATTGAGGCAAGCAAATATAGAAGTTGGTTATTTTCCATATGAATTAATGGTAACTGCTTCTTCGCTTTACGCCATTGCGGATAGTGGGGGAAACCTATACTAATTTAGGTCTTCCGTAAAAGAAAAAATGGCGTAAAGCGAACTTTCGAAAGTATTATGCTTTTAACATACCTATACAGCTGGTTATTTTAGGGTCTGGAAACGCTCACAAATTTTCTCATATGAATTAATGGTAACTGCTTCTTCGCTTTACGCCAGTGCGAATAGTGGGGGAACATGTACTAATTTAGGTCTTCCGTAAAAGAAAAAATGGCGCAAAGCGAACTTTCGAAAGTATTATGCTTTTAACATATCTATACAGTTGGTTATTTTAGGGTCTGGAAACGCTCACAAATTTTCCCATATGAATTAATAGTAACTGCTTCTTCGCTTTACGCCATTGCGGATAGTGGGGGAAACCTGTACTAATTTAGGTCTTCCGTAAAAGATAAAATGGCGTAAAGCGAACTTTCGAAAGTATTCTGGCTTTAACATACCTGTACTGAATATGGGAAATATTATGGTTTTATCGTTGATGTGCTTGTGAGTTAGCTTTCAGCCCTGAATGTCCATTCCACAAGATAATATTATAAACCCTAAATTCCATAACGCTTTGAGTCAGCTTGGCACATTGTGGCTGGTGACAGAAGAGCTCCAACAGATGAAGTCCTTCACATACGTTATGTAAGGCCACGTTCGGATGAAGTCGGTTGATACTGTGCGGGTCGAGATGCTGCGAAAAATGGTGGGTGCTGACAAAATACTGGACTCACACTCGAAAGTAGACCTCGAACGCCTGCCTTCCCCCAAGGTATGTTCCATCCCCATGTACTTCAGAGTCGCCTGCTACAAGAGAGCGGACTAACCAATATTAGTCCAAACCCTATGATCAGCGAATGAGATGGAAAACGAAAGTGGACGAAGGAGTATTAGAGCTCATCTGGATGCTTGGACCCATACCCCCTCCTACTCTCGAGGTACTTGCCCATAAAAGAGAGTCAAAAGGAAAATAAGCTCTTACCCAGACTGTGGATGAGGAGGATGGAGAGTACGAGCGTGATGATCAGGAGGAAGAGACGGTGATCGGAGAGACAGACTTTGACGATCTCTTTAATGATGATGATGATGATGAGTTGTTAAGGACACAAAAGACTTATTTAACTGTCAAAGTAAGGGTTTGGACTTAAATGGTGTGCCAACAGAGAAGATTACAGTTGATATCTAGTGTATATATGAAAACATGTTTTGATGATCTTTTTCATGAAATAAAGTCAAGATGAGTTTGAATCTTAACAATAACCATTTTACTGAATGTTTTGGGTCAGAATTGTATGGTAAATGTGTTCTTTTGTCTCTGTATGGTGGTTACTTCAAACGTTATATGATATTCTATTTGTTGGTATTCGGGTTCAGGTTAGGACTAGACGTTATATAAGCTTAAAATGAACCCCATCAGACATTATTACAGCCTGATAACAGGCAGAATCATAAAATAGACACTTCAAAGATTAAGAGAAAGCACATTACAGGATAAGCAGTTGATATCTAGTTTATATATGAAAACATACAATGGGATTTCTCAACATTCTTTCGCCTTTTTTTGTGCTGTATTTGTCCTGAAATAGAGTCAAGATGTGTTTGAATCTTAATAATAACAATTTTTCTGAATTCCTCTGGTCAGAATTGTATGGGAAAATGTGTTCATTTGACTCTGTATGAAGTTTACTTCAAAAGTTATCGATTTTCTATTTTTTTGGTGTCCAGGTTCACGTTCGGACTAGATGTTATATAGAGTTAAAAATGAACCCCGTCGGACAGCCTGTTAACAGGCAGAATCATAAAAGAGACACTTCAAGGATTAAGAAAAAACAGGTGGCGAAAAAAATCCGTCGGTTGCCCGTGGTCCTACTTTTCCGACTAGACTAATTATTATTATCATCAGTATTATTATTAATTATCAGTGTGTATGTGTGTGTGTTTGTAATAGTATTCGTGTGCGTGCGTTTGGGCACCTTTGTTTGCAATAAGAATTTACCTTAAGGCGTATACACGTCACTTTGAACACAAACAGTCCCAATGTTTCTACATTCCTTCATCACAGACAGTTCGCTCATGTCACTGGTTTCGCAAACTGCGTGTCTCTTTTGCGAGATTTAGTCTCGAAAATGCCACGACCCCTTCCAATTGTTAAATTAATGTATGTAAGCTCCCCCAAGCACGGAAATGAAGACTTTGCAAACTAGTATAGATGAAAGCAATAAAAACTGGTCTGGTTAGTCACTCAATAGAAACCGTACGTGACCAACGTCTTTTGGCAGCATGCCGTGTTGGGGGTGATCAATTAAAACATCGGAAAAAGGGGTGATCCATGAATAAGTGATCACTAAAAAGTCTGAATTAAAAAAAAGAAACAAGCGCGAATGCTGCCAGACACAAATTAAGGGATCAATTTAGCATAAACATACATTGCAAATTAAACTCCCCACTAAAAACCTATTTAGAGGGGGGGTTCTAGACATAATAAGGAGTAAATGTTTAAATATTCAGCCCTCTAGCTCCATTGGTGCGGCCTGTACGCGTGATACATACGTACACAGATAGCCAGCCAGACCAACTTAAAAAACTGAAGAAACCTATGTTGACAGTTTTGGTGACAGTTTTGGTTGATGGTTTCTAATAGGTGTCTATGGTGATTTTACAAAATTGTACTAACAAGGGCTTTTCATTTGGTACGGAGGCCGAATATATTTTCTGCCAAATAAAATGTAGCAACGAGTATATTGAAACAGAACTGGGGATAGAATAATAGACTGGTCAATCTGCGATCTTTCAACTGTTATAACAATAATTATAAATATAGGTATGCGTGTTTGCATGCGCGCGAGTGTGTGATATATAGAATTTACTATTCATTTGTGGGTATGTATGAAAGTAGGCACGCGTGTACATGCATGTGCGTCAAGGGAACGTCGACACACGCACAGTATATGCAATTTTGAAACGAAGACATGCGGGCACACACAGATGTATACACATGCTTATGTGTCTGTGTGTATGTAAATATGCGTATGCTATTGTATTGATTTGCTAGAACTATACTAACGATGGTCCTTCTTCATTTACACACACACACACACA
>VCCN01006703.1:7740471-7751412 GCA_006491835.1 Architeuthis dux | reverse complement strand
GGAAATTGGAATTAGATTTCTATTGGGAATTAGCTGTTAAACTGCTAGTGAAAAGCAGGCTAACATCCTGTTAAAGTGAGATGTATCTGATAGTGAATAAAATGAACTTAACAGTAAGCTGACTGTCAACCATGTTGCTGGGAAGGAGCCTTTAATACTAATTTGTTTTTTTAATCTCTTGATATAGCATGAATTTTGTCGTCTGTGTTCCTGTGATAGCCATCCTGGTGCCTGCGGACGTCAACAACCTATAGAATCCAGTGATCTGGTAGGTTTATTTCTGTGTTTATGTCATTTGTCACATGATGCTCTATTGTGGAGATGTTTTGGAGGGTTAACAGAGGCAGATATGGAATGGGAAGTACGAGATAAGAAAGAATACACCAGAATGAAGGGTTAAAATAAAGAGAGAGAAAAGATGCCCCTGGGAGCAAGGCCATCTTAAGAATATTTGAGGCCCCCCAGCAAAGCAATGACCCCAACACATTAAAATTTGAATTTCAGGCCACTAAAATTGCGACTGCCCATATGATAAGAATGGCCCTGCCTGGGAGCAAGAGCTGTTGGTTTGGTTAAGTGAGGAATTTAAAATAAGTTGTTCCTTTTAGAGAGGCTGATATTGAATTCCAATGCTTGTTTTGGATTATCTCCCTTCCTGACCAAATCCAGCATCCCTGGCAAGACCTGTGGGATTGTAGATGTAAAACATATTAGCTTTCCCTAAACATTACTTTGTACCTTATTAATTATTGACTTGATTATTTTGTCTTGATTTTCATTGCTTTTTATCGCAACTACTCTGACCATCAGTCTATGACTGTTAGTAAACTGCATAGATTGGAAATAAAGGATAAGCTCTCAGTAAGAATTGAACTCACATCCTTTTTTTCCTAGGGTTGCCTGGTTATCCGTACCAGTTGCTCTTACCAATTGAGCTACAAGAACCCTTTGGTTGGCAGAAGATCAAATCTAATCTATAAACCTACTCTTCATTTTTCCTCCCGATCACTTGGCATCATATTTGTTATTGTTTTTCTACTCGTACTATTAGTAGCAGCAATATTATTAATCACTGCTACCCACAACAGACCGGTTTAATCACTGTTGCTAGGTTTAGGATATTCATGTGTTCTGACATTTATATGTATCCGGACTTCGTCTAGCCCTAACCGTTCATAGTAGAAATTTCAAATTTTGAACACATACTCCCCTCAGTGAGTAGGGAAAATATTTTGTTTTTGTTTTTTCTAAATAGGTTTTTAGAGGGGGGGGGGTCAATATGCAATGCAATGCTAAATTGGTCACTAGTTTGTGTTTTTTTTAAAAACTTTTTTTAGTGATCACAGCCCAACAAAAGTCAAGAGAAGTAACTTATTCCTTGATCACCCCATTTTCCAATTTTTTAATTGATCACCCCCTAACACTGCATATATGGGTTGCGGTGATTCATAATTTCTCTTGGAATGCTTCATTTATTTTTTATTAGAGGAATCATTGTCAACCATTATTATTTTTTGACTATTATCTCTTTTCATCTAATGCTTCATCTAATAAAAAATAAATCAAGATAATATTGTTATTACTTTGAACAATTTTATGATTCATACTATGGTGTTTCCAATTTACTTGTAATTCCCTGCTTTGTTCATTTAAAAAAAAATCTTTTATTTATGCTATGATCAGTTATTGATTCTTATTAAAAATCAATTATTTTCAATGTTGTCTGCTTTTTTTTCTAGCCCACTGTACCTAGCACTAGCATTTTAATAAAATGCCAGTGGGAAAATAAGACAGCATCCCTTATTGCCAAGATCAGTAAACCTTGTCCGAAATGCAAGGTAAACACGGAGAAAAGTGGTAAGAAAGAATTTATTTATATGTGGTCAAGGAACACAAAAAATAAAATAATAATGTTTACACTTTGAAATAAATGAATATGTTTGTTTTTTATGATAAATTGGTATCTGTATAATAGTCAGAATTTGATTGAGTTGATTTTATATTATATATTTAGATGTGAAATCAAATGATAGCTAATTTTATATCCGACAGAATATAATAATTATAAAGACATTTATTAGTTGAAAACCTATATTTGCCAGGCGCTGGTGTGAATAACTGCTAAACGAGCGGCCGAAATCGAATAAATGAATACGTTTGGTTTTTATGAATAATTGATATCTATATAATAGCCAGAATTTGATTGAGTTGATTTTATATATTTAGATGTGAAATCAAATGATGGATAATTGTATATCCGACAGAATGTGATAATTATAAAGACATTTATTAGTTGAGAACCTATATTTGCCCGGTGCAGGTGTGAATGACTGCTAAACGAGTGGTCTAAATCGTAAATGTGAATAAAGAAACAAGCCCTGTGCAGGGATCGAACCCGCGTCCATCCTAGAAGCAACCTTATACGCAGGTTCTGCTCTACTGATTGAGCTAACAAAGTTCTCATAGTAGGCAGGAGTTTTTTCATGCTTAAAATAAGAACTTGAGAATAGAGGGGCCTGCAAAGTGTAGGATTAAAAGACTCCTGTCTACCATTGAAAATCTTACATTCTTATCATTTTATTTGTGATTTCATGTATTTTTAGACATAAAAATCATGAATATATTTTATTTTCGTGTATAATGCGATCCCACTTTACTATGCATGTAAAGTGTGAAACGATGTGTTTTCAATTTGCACTGTGTTATGATTTAGAAGATTTCAGAAGCCAGTGTAAACCCTGGACTGATATCTTTGGGAAATTTGGGTTTCTACCATGAAAAATTATCGGCGAGGTCTGTCCGGGAAGTATCCAGCCATTTAATATTAATGGGTGGAAAAAATAGCCTACCTAGGGCAATGGCGCCTTAGTTCCCTTCAAAGTAATCTCCTTGGGAAATCACACACTTATCCAAGCATCACTTTCTAAAAAAAGTCTGCAAAGTCTTCTTTTGGGATCGACATCAGCTACCTTGTCGAGTTCTTCTTAATCTTTCTGGGAAAAGCCAAATGTCGCAGGAAGGTTAACACACCTTGGGGATGCAATGTTTTGCCCAAAAAAACCTGCACGAGACATGAAGAATCATTGTGAATGCGACGGTCACACAGTACACAAGCTCACTGAATGGCATCTTACTGCAGACTGAGTAACCTCACAGGAGAGTGTCTGTTCACGTATGCACAGTAAAGTCTCCTCTGCTTGGTTGCCAAGTTACAGCAAGGCCATGCGACCTCTTGAAAAACGAAGAACCACCAATATGTACAGCATGTGAAGAACAATTCACAATAAAACATATATTACTAAACTGTATAGACTTAAATCCAATTCAAACAAAACACTACCAAGCAAACAATCTGAAAGATCTATCCAACAAAATCAAACCACACAAAATAATTCAATTCTTGAAAGAAATAAGACTTTACTCAAAAAATATAATCACCTCATCACAATACTCCAATTATTTACACCTATTCTCCTCAAATACATATAAAACACAAAGATAAAATTTTAAGCTTTCTGATATCTCCTTTAAATTTATCAAACCCGGAATGTTTAGTAGTGTAATGACGCTTAACAGTTTATTTCTTTAAATGCGGAGGAGGATTCAGAACATATTAGACACATTGGTCTGTTTTTTTTACTTCAACAAAGAAGTAATCATTTGTCCACTTATGCTGGAATTTTCTCATTTCTTCAAAAAAAGGATCCCCTTTGATATTTTAATAAAGCGTTATTTTCCTCATGGAATTAAGCGTGCCATTCAGAAAGTCAAAAGAGCCGCATGTGGCCCGCAGTTTGCCCATAGCTGTACTAAAAGGTTGACATGCCGCTAAACCCAGCAAACCAATCCGATTCTCGAGATATTCAAAATGGCTGGATTCTCACTGGACAGACCTTGTGGGTAGTAATTCCAAGCAAACAAAATTGCTAAAATATTATACTTGTGTATAATGTGACTCCCCCTCACTTGTGTATAATGCGACCCCCCCCTCACTTGTGTATAATGCGACTCCCCCTCACTGTGTCATTTTAGCTTTTGCTTCTCAAACAAAATGTCTGGTGTTGCACTTAAATCAATACAGTAACACAGATTTTCAAAGCCTTATTAGAAATCAAAACTGACAACATAGTTTTTTTCAGTTTTTAAGTTGGTCTGCCTGGTTGTCTATCTATGTATGTGTCATGTGTACAGGCCGCACCAATGGAGCTAGAGGGCTGAAAATTTAAACACTCACTCCTTATGTCTAGAAAAAACGTTTATTTTTGTTTTTTGAAAATTCACCCTCAAAATAGGTTTTTATGGGGGGGTTCAATTTACAATATAATTTTATGCTAAATTGGTCACTTAGTTTGAAGACAGCATTCATGCTTGTTTTTTGAAAATTTGAACTGTTTTACTGATCACAGACCAACGAAAGGCGAGAACTACTTTATTCATTGTTCCCCCCTTTTTCCAAGCTGCCAAAAGAGGTTGGTCATCTGATGGTTTCTATTGAGTGACTAATCAAACCTGTTTTCTTTCTTTTTTAAAAATCTTTTGCTTGATAGATGGTTGTAACCATATGCACTGCCCCAGATGTAATGAAGAATGGTGTTGGATTTGTGTGAAACCATGGAGTCGAGACTGCCGTGATGCCCATTGGTTAGACTAAACGTTTCTTGGCATTCTTTTAGTCCTTATGGAGTTGGTGCTAAGTGAAAAAGCCATGACAAAGAAAATGACTGAATATTCATCGAATTTTATATCAACAGAAAAGAAACCGAAAAACGTTTAGAACATTTTAGTGTGAAAAAAAGTATATAAATTGTATATACAAACACACATCGTAACATTCTGTGGTGGTGTAATAAACATCATAATTCTTTTTAAAATCATTTGCATCTGTTGATAGCACTACATATTCCGGTAATCTATTCCATAGTCCTACAACTGTATTGCTAAAAAAGAATTTCTGATATTCAATCTACGTCTACCGTATACGTGTGATCTCTCAGTCCCAAATATATATTTATATTATATATCTTAAAATACCCCATAATCAATGAAAGGTTTGCTTTAAATATAGCTAATATATAAGGTGTTTGAAAAATAGCCCCATTTTAAAATTTTATGTAAATTATTTTTTAAATTTTAATTTAAAAGATTTTTTTAAAAATTTATAATTATCTTTAAATTAATATTATAAATCAGATAAAGTATAAGTATTTTGAAATGTTACATAAAAATAGGAAAATACTTTTCAAAAGCTATAAGATATATTTCATACTTTGTATATACAAGGTAATCTATATAATGTGTGTGCATGTGCTATTATCATTATATATGTATAGGTATCTCCCACTTTTTGAAAGTCCATCTTATGCGACTTCGTTTTTATAAATGACACACATTAGAACAGGTTTCCTCCGCTATCTGAAATCGCATAGAGAGAAGCAATTACCATTGATTTATATTGGAAAAATCTGTTATCGTTCCCTGACCCTGCAAAATAATCTATCTGCCTCGATGTAGAAGGTTGAGGTTTATGGTCTGATGTGGTAAGCTTGAAGTATGACAGTATGCTTGTCTCTTTAGTCGCCAGTATTTTGCTATCATACAGTTCTTTGTAGGGAATCAAAACATCCAATATCCAATAAACCTACCCTAAACTTATGTGCCCTTTCAAAATTAAAGTCATACTTTTCTGCAATCATTACAGCAGTGTCAATTGTAGCAAAAATCTCAAAGTTATTTTTGGGGTCTGGGAACGCTCAAAAAAAACTTTCCCATATAAATTCATAGTAATTGCTTCTTTGCTTTATGCCATTTCAGCTTATGAAAGGTTTCATAGGAATCCTTTTTATATTGCTAATAAATTTCCAAATTTCATTTTCATTAATCAAAGCTCTATCTTTTGAAAACTTTTTTTTTCCTTTGTTTTAAACCAGTTATTTGATAATTTTTTTATGTTTGCCTTCTGAGTTCTTATATATTTTCATATAAGTATATAAAGTTTATGAAAGGTAAGCTAAGCTTATCAATATTTATTCAAGGAAACTGACTTCCATTTTATATTTTTTATATTAAATATCTTTTGGGTGAGAGAGAAATGAAAAAAAACAGTATCTTAGAATGTTCACCCAAATGAACAAATATAGAGAAAACTATCTTCCTGCACACTGTAGAATACTGATAATTACTTTTAGATTATAATACATATAAATCTTTGAATGCCCTGATGTGTCGTTAGCTGTAGAAATGATATTTTTATGCAGGGGTTCCATGAGATATGAAAGTTATTTTAAGGGTTCCACTAGTCTAAAAATATTAATTCTGTAGAAATTGATGCCAGTTTTTTAAGTTTTAGAAATGATAAGCTGTGTGATTCTTTGTTTTTGGTGCCTTTGAATTTAAAAAAGATATATTTTGAAGATTGGCCAGTCCCAAGTCTAGCATGTCAACGGTCATGTGTGTATTAATTAAAATGAAACTCAATTCAAGCTCGAATGATGAGCAGACATTTCTTTTTCCATGATCATGGGTACTTTACCCCTATTAATTCAGTTTATTAATAGACAGCTTTTTGCTAATTACATGAATCATGTTGAACCTACTTGTTTCAAACGTGTGTGCATATCAACCACAGACACTCATAAATAAAATGGATTGGAAATATAATGTAAATAGTAAATGTTTTTTAGCCATGCATAGACCCACACAAATGACTTTATGATACTAGTTCAATAAAATGTTGGGTCCTATCCTATTAGTTATTACTTTCAGCTGACAAAAATCCCAAGTACTGTATTTGATGACATATTAGACCCCCACTTACTTCAGCAGGGAATATTAAGGAAAAAACCCACATTTCCCTGATTTCCTCTCATTTATCACTCAGTTTTTTTTAACACCTCTTCGAGTTCTGGCCAATTTGGGGCTAGACAATGAAGATTAATGTTTACCTTTTGAGCCATTTTTTGGAGAGAAAAAAGGCTGGTAATACGGTAAACCATAATAAACAGAAACAAATTGGCTAAAATTTAAAATTAATACATTTTTATAATAAAATGTTTTACTTACAAGATCATTTATTTCATATCAGTTACTGATTGATAATAAACAATGTGGAACCAGTTCTGCACTTTCAGAGTGCCCATTTAAGATTTGCGGTACTGTAAACAAAAACTACTTCTGTTCTTGAAGAATTAATTTTCCAAACCCCGGAAAAAGTGAAAATGGTAATTGGCTTATGTCTGCCAAACAAGGAATTATAATTTTTATTATTAGGCTTTCTTTTTAATTTACTTGAAATATTTTATTCATTATTTACAAAATTTGCTAACTGTTTTTTTATTTTTTTATTTTTTTTTATTTTATAAACAATATGTTCACCAAATAAGATGATTTTTCGATTTTCTTCCATAAAATGAGATTTAAAAACATTTTTGAAATAGGACCTTTACTGACCTAAGATGCAGGATGGTCATATGACTGAATTGTTTTTTTATTGACAAAACATATAAAGATATATACATCTGCTGCTGTAAAAGATTTTGTTTTTAAAATTTGAATAAAGTCTATTTAAAACATTTTGTTTTTTTCTTTTGGGTTTCTTTTATTTCTTTTTCAACTCTCCCAGATTAGTACCATATATGCGGGTATATAACACGACCATTTAATTTAATGAAAAAAACTATGCAAATATTACACTGCGTTCAATGCGCTAGTATTATTACTAGGAGGGTGTCTACCAAACCTTGATATGGACAGTTATGCATTTTCGATGAGCTGAGCTACAGTGAGTGGTAGTTCTCAAAATATCTTGTAAACCATTCATCTTATAGTCCTGCATATATGGTACATATATATATAGCTGATATATATATATATATATATATATATGATAATTATAATGACACTTATTAGTGAGAGCCTATATTTGCCCGGAGTCGGTGTGAGCGACTACTAAACGAGCGTCCCAAATCGTAAAAGTGAATAAAGAAACGAACCCGGGCCACAACATAGCAAAATCACAAGTTTTCAGGTGTTTTTTCCCTCCAGTATGTTTTGCATGTGAGAACATTTGCCCAGGTTGTTCTGATTGGTACACTCATCTCTTTCCCATAAATAACCCACAATTTGAGGGTTCTCCAGTTTCTCCGTCTGGCTGCTGGAAACGCTGACCGAACTGGAAACAGAAGATTACTTAACCCAAAAAGATCTTAGTCGTCGTCACGACCTTGTAAAAAGACAGAGTTGTATCCTGATCTGAAGTCAAGTCACTAATTGTTTAGCTCTCTGAACCTGAATAATTCAACCACTCATTCAGGTGGCAGAACACTGTTTATATAAAGTTTTTCTGCTATCTAAAGTTTTTGTTTTACTTACAGCTTTATCAGATTTCATGCAGTTTATATTTGTATTGTTGTTTGATTGATTGTTTTGTTTAACGGCACATCGACCCTTGGTGTGTCATTTAGTGTCAAATTCGGTTTCTTTTTGAATACACAATTTATGTTTTTTTAATAGTCTTGCGACTTTGGTGAAAGGTTATTTGTTTTTATTATTTTTTTTATTTGTGTCTTGCGACTTTGGTGAAAGAACAGATGGCGCCTGTTTTTTTTTTGTTTTTTTTGGGGGGGTCTTACCCCTCTGCAGCGGATGCAGTCGGCGTATTCTAGGCCCCAGCCGACAGGGCTGTGTTGTTTGAATAAGGAAAACAATTGACTCGATTATAAAAAGAAAAAGTATTTTATTAAAGAAAATTACATTTTTATTTTATAACAAAGACATTTATAACCATATTACTTTTTTTCTTAAAGAGATTATTATATAAATTTTGTTTTTATTTGGTAAAATGCAGAAAACTTGACTTTAATTTTCTGATGTCCTGCTATTTGACTTTGTTATAATTTAGACCTCCTTTGTATACATACCAGGCTTGTTGATTCATGCCTTTCCCAAGGGCACTAGTGCGAAGTGAATGCAAGCTGTTTTAGCTGGAGTTTGAACTCATCTCGCCAATTCTATTCTCTGTGGTGCTAGCTGTTAGGCCACCTGCATCTCTTCTCTTCCTCAGCTATGGGTAAATAGCTTAGCAGACTGGCCTCTGGCAGCCAGTCTAGGACATAGACAACTTGTGGAGCACAAAGAGCACAGCTTGACATGAGTGCCCTGATCATCTACAGCATCTCGGTCTTTCTCTAGCGCAACTCTCACTATAATCCAAGTCAAGAGCAAATCATGGATTCAAACCCTGTGACCACGAAGGACAAAAATGATATGGTTCCATGTTTGTATTGCAGATATTTTGGATAATGAGTTTTTTCTAGAACAACTTACACTATTCAAATAGTTCTTCAGACAATTGAATTCCTTCTTGTTGTTTGTGCTGTTAACACAACATTCTTCGGCCTTCTTCAGATGTAATATCCGAATGTGATGGGGTAAACAGAAGGAGTTCAATCGTCCGAAGATCTATTTGAATGTTAATGACCCTTCTCAAAACTATAGAAAAAAAACTTACATTTATATCTCTGATGCTGGCCTCACAGTATTTGCTGTGCAATGAATTAGATAGCAACATAACTTTCTCATTCTGTCTTTTATGCAATAAATATTCTAGAAGGTTACCTTTTAGACCAGGGGTCGGCAACCTTTTTGTTTCTGTGGGCCGGATCAAATATTCATGTGTGGACGGTGAGCCAGATGAAAGCTTGAAATATGGGAATTAACCATTTAGTTCTATTTTGCCTCAAATCAATGAATAATGGACGCTAGAAAATCATTTGTGCTTAACCAAGAATGCCAATTAGTAATCAAAGAACCCAATTTAGTCGCAATTTATTTCAATCAAGGCATCTTTTGGATCGATTAAAAAGATGCAAAGAATCTTTAAAACATTTTTAAAAAGCTAAGGATAGTATCCCTATATTTGCTCGCAGGCCGCTCAAAATCAGATCTGGCCCGCGGATCGTAGGTTGCCAACCCTTGCTTTAGACCATTTAGGAAAAGAACAAAAAATTGAAAGTGACAAATCTTTCCCAATTACAATGGATTGATTAATTAACATTATTCGTTGTACAATATAAATATGCAAATTTTTCCTATTAACAATTATATTTAGTTTCTTTTCGTTCACAAAGAGTTTCATTGCATTAGAAATAGGTTCATATATCTGTTTTATTTGCATCAAACTATTATTAGAGGAAAAAGGGTTTGAAATCAGAGTTTCCTCCACCCCTCTCCCAGTAAGAATGTATGTTAATCATCATCATCATCATCATCAGCCGTTATAAGTCCACTGCTGGACAAAGGCCTTTCTTATCTTCTCCCATGATGACCTAGATTGTGCTAACCTCTGCCACGTCTTACTGGCAAACTTCTATCTCATCCCACCATTTTGTATCTGGTCTTTTCCTACTGCATCTACTGTCCCATAGGCACCAGCCAGTTAGTCTTTTCCTCCATCTATTTTCATCTCTTCTTGCTAGGTGACCAACCCACCTCCATTTTTGCTGCTTAATTATTTGTATAATATCCTTCACTCTAGTCCTGGAAATCAGTTCTGCTTTCAAATGAGTTGAATTGTTATTTTGTCCTCATTGAATTTATGAATACTAGACTAACTGGTCAAGAAATAACTTTTTCACAAGATTTGATTCTTGATTGTTGCTAATCGTGGGTCACATAGCAACCTCTATTTATGACATTCCTAGCTGCTGCAAGGTCAAACTTCACCCTTACTTCTATTCCAACTGAAGATGATTACTGCAACTTTTGTTTGTATATATAATAAATAAATGTAGATATATATTGTCAGTTTGGCTCAGTTGGTAAGAGAGCCGCCTAGCAATCACAGGGGAATGTTAATTTTATATATCAGTTTGGTTTAACGTGACAGGATAGACAGTGAAGAGTTTAAAAGGTAAAGCGTCCCGTCTCTTAAGAGACAACTCCCAA
>VCCN01006703.1:7638912-7650004 GCA_006491835.1 Architeuthis dux | reverse complement strand
GTACATGTATATACAGAGAGATCCTGCCCCTCCAAATTCTTTTTTATTGCAGTGTTCTAGGTTTGTCCAATAGTGTTAGATAGATCGTAGCTTTCCCTTATTTCTTAAGTCTTGATTTAATTTAAGTTTTCAATTAATTTTCAGCCCGTATGTTAACGACAGAGCCCTAGCCTCGCTTTTGTCAAAATGTAGGGGAAGAAAGGACATTCTTATCTCTCCCATCCATCCTTCAACTTTCCCAGCGTCGGACTTCGAAGAGTTAAACCAGTTATAAGTAACAATGTCTACAGGCTGTTATTATTTGGCAGAATTAAAAGTAAAAATCATTGTTGTTGCCATTTTGGGGGCAGAATTAAAAGAAGAAAATCTTTGAGAGCAAAATGAAAACGTTTCGTTTCAGCTTGTTAGGTGTAAATGAAAATATATATAAAACAAACTTACAATTTTCGCTGTTCTTCAACTAATTCTCAGCCTGTATGTTAATGACAGACCCCTAGCCTCGCTGTTGTCAAAATTAGTGAGTTCTGATAATTTATGTAGGGGAAGAAAGAACATTTGGGGTCGAAAGCTGACATTCATGAAATACAACTTGCTGATACACATTTCTGATTTATATATAATTAGTTTTTATTGTCTATTCATTTTATATTCTCTAGATGTTTCACCAATATATTTCTTTTTGCAGTTTGTGCATGTTATTTAGCATATACCTGCCACAAATGTAGATTCATGATTTGTTTTTTGTGTTAATTTCTTTTTTTTTAAATGTGTTGTTTACAATTTGGATTCCAAAACTTTTCATTTTATTCCCAAGTTCCTCGGTTGTTGAATTTGATGGAAGTATTATGCGTTTAGCTGTTTCATTGCTTTTATTCTTGTTATTGGTTTTGTATATTTTATAAGCTTTTCTTTTGGCGTTGAGTATGAATGATATGGGGTAGTGGAGGAGTTTAAAGGTGTTTCAAATATATTCTTCTTCGTCATTTAGGTACTTCAGGCTACATATTCTAACGGTTCTTAAATAGAAACCTATGACTATACCTGATTTTATCTTGTTGCTGTGGTGTGAGTATAAGTTAATGTGGTCGTTCTTGTTTGTAGATTTACGGTATATACTAAGTTGTAAATTATTGTTTGTTCGGTGTAATACAATGTCAAGGTAGGGTAGGGTGTTATTTGTTTCTTCTTTGTATGTAAACTCTATGGTTGGTTCTATTTTTTTGAGTTTATCTGTTATGTTCGAGATATTTATTTTGTGTGGCTATATTATTAGGGCGTCATCTATGTATCTGAAGTATTTTGTGTTTTGGGTAAGATTGCTTGTATTGGTCCTACTTCTAAGAATTCTAAAAAGAAGCATGCTAATACTCCACTGAGAGGAGATCCCATGGGTAATCCGAAATTTTGTTTATAATATGTGTTATTAAATGTGAAAAAACATTGGTTTGTACAGAGTTTCCATATTTTTATAATTTTATCATTAGGCAGGGAAAATTTTATTTTTGATTTATTAAGATACATTTTTAGAAGGTCTAATGATAAAATTATAAAAAATATGCAAACTCTGTACAAACCAATGTTTTTATATTTATATATATATATCGCTGAGAGTTGATAAATTTCTCTGACTGTTCTGGATACTGGAAACATTAGGAGACTTTTGAGAACAAGTATTTTAAACCAACATTCACAGACGACATTCAAACTCGGATAATAGCCACCTAGTATTTATTACACAATACAGCGACCAGATTAATGACAGAACATCTGTTTTCAAGGCAAAATACACAGATTAAATTTCATCTTGATCTTCCATTATTTTCTCAACAAATTCAAGAAATAAGAGGAAGATATTCCCAACTTGGTGGAATCTGTATTTTATTTTGTTTTTAAAATGTTTCAATTATTAATTTCCGTTTCCGTTATGTTATTTCATTATGCAAGCACGCGTAGGTCGTCGACCTTGAGCTCCAATTTTTAGCCGTGCTAATGTAATACCGGGAGCTCTATTGACTCAGCATAATTATCCGCTGCGAGATATACAATGTGTGACGTCGAGATTTTGCTGACAATTCGTTTATGGATTTCATTTTGTCAAACTCCAGTACTAGTTGGAGTTGACTTTGTTTTTAACCCAGCAGCAGTAGCAACAACAACAAGAGCAATCCTCACCTAATTTAGGCGACTAAACTCTGCACCGTTTGTCTATCCCGACATGTTAAACCAAACCTATATATAAAATTAACATTTCCCTACCGTGATTTGAAATCACGACCAAGTGATTGGTAGGCGGCCCTCTTACCAGCTGAGCTAAACTGACAAGTCTTATATATGTTCAAATGTATTTATTATATATACAATGAAATCAAATGATGGATAATTTTATATCCGATCCAACAGAATATGATAATTATAATGACATTTATTAGTGAGAGCCTATATTTGCCCGGCGCCGGTGTGAGTTACGATTTAGGCTGCTCGTTTAGCAGTCGCTCACACCGACGCCGGGCAAATATAGGCTCTCACTAATAAATCTCATTATAATTATTATATATAGGATACAAACGTTGCAGTAATCATCTTCAGTCGGAATAGAAGTTGGAGTGGAGTTTGACCCTGCAGCAGCCAGTCTTGTATTGGATTAGACCCTATTTATTATTGTCAATAATTGAATTTTTGTGATTTGTTACACTTATTTTTAGAACGTATACCTCATCTTTTGGAATTAATATATTGTTGGACAGATGTAGACTGCAAGCAATCTGTTGTAACTCCCCTATATTTTTTGAATTTACCGACATAAAACGAAAGGTCAGCAATTTCATATATATGTGGGCAAACATTTTTTGCAAACTTCCTCAGATAGCAAAATTACATATATTGACTTTTTGGGTTAAAGTTCTTATTAATTATTGTCTGGCTTTTGTTTTGTAAAATAAAAAGGTAATTTGAAAAAAGAAAAGAAGAAAAGAAGAAAATAATCAATGAATAATGAACAGTTACGAGCTGTTACAAACGGGGGCCGGCATATTCACCGACAGCAAATTACCGACATTTATCGAGATGTAAAATTCATCGAGATACAATTCACCGACATACATATTTACCGAGATCTTTAAAATTACAAAAAGGTTAAGAATTAAAAAGAATTTACTGGAAGGAAAATACATTAAAGATTTAGCAATCGTTCGGCGGAGGGCCCATGCCGTTTTCAGCTATTTATGTACTTCTCAAACCTTTGACGAAAAAGCGATACGTGACGAGAAAAAAAGTTAAAAACTTGATTAAGAATTATTTTTATTGTAAGAAATATTCATCCCATTATTCGTAAAAAAAATGAATGGAAAATTTTTCAATCTACAAATTTTATTTTTCATATTTAGAAAAAGAGATGTTTGTCTTTAAAAAAGTTGTTTCCAGTGTAAACAATTTATGTCTAGAAAAAACTTTTTTGTTTTGTTTTAGTAGGGGTTCAATTTACAATGTAAATGTATGCTAAATTGGTTCCCTAGTTTGTGTCCGGCAGCGTTCATGTTTGTCTTTTTAGAAAATTCGAACTTTTTTAGTGATCACGACCCAAGAAAAGGCGAGAGAAGTAATTTATTCATTCATCACCCATTTTTCAAATTCTTTAATTGATAACCACCAACACGGCATACTGCCAAAAGACATTGGTCACGTGACGCTTTCTATTGAGTGACTAAAGCAAACCTGTTTTTAAATCGGAATAGAGATAGAAACATATGAGATTGTAGGGAAAACGCTTCGAGGTCTTCAATCATCTGATAACAACAAAAAAAATCATGCTAGCGTGACAGACATAATGAATCCTTATATTTTTTAAAGATAAAAAAATATTTTAAGAAAATGTTTTAACCAAAAAGTCATTTCATCGAAACCTTTTCATTAACTCTTCCTTTTCCACAGAACTCGCAAGGTTAGATTTAAATGGTCCAAGGGAGGTAATTATGATTTCACTTGTTCTGTGTCTGTGTTTCAACGTAATTGTTGCAGTTGATGATGGTGATGTTTTTATTGATGTAGTGGTGGTGGTTATTTTGTACGATTGAGTTTTGACATTACTCATATCTGGAGATCAAGTGACAACCAGTCTCCTCATTATCCCTGCAATCTACTCAGCATTCTTACTCATTTATCAATGTCGTCGTCTTGCTGGATTTAAGTTTTCTGTTTTTCAATTATTATAGTCTTTTTGCAAGGGTATTTCAAAGTTCCAATTATTATGGGTACTTCTGTCACCTTCATATTCCATTTAAATAGTTCTCTGTCTTCTTTACACCGTTATTCATACGCAGGCACTGTAAAGAACAACAGTAGTTACTTGATTATTTTTGCTTGTCTTTAATTGTATAATTTTATTATTATTATTTTTCTCTAGATTCCAGTATGTTTTTGTCGGGTTGCCAAACCAAAACTGGCATCTTTTATGGAAATTCTTTTCTTTCTTTTTCTTTTTTGTGCGGTCTCAACTACAAGCTACGTGATGGACTATATTTTCTCTCTGTAACATTTGGAAAAGGAGATAACTATTAAATGCTAATGTTATAGTAGCCTCCCTTACTTTTTTCTTTACTTTTTTTTTTGAAATGCGTGAAAAATCTGGTGTCAATCTAGTTAAACATAAACGAGAAAAAGCAACATAATGTTTTTGATAATTTTAAGTACAATGCAATTGCAAAATTATTTAAATACTGCCTTCATTTTTGACGACATGGGTAAAGTAGTAAATTATTTCTGTCCTTCCGGCTTGAGTTCCGCGACCTGAAATTACAAAAAAGATTCCCTTTGCATTTTGCTAAGCAGCTTCTGTTTTATGTTCAGGTTACGGTAATTTCGTCTTCATCACTTTAGCAAATATCAGTTTTGTCTAAATCAGTTTTGTCTAAAATCAGCTTCGTCTCCACAATATCTCCAAAAAGTTCTCAATTAATTTCAATGAGATTGGCTAAGGAAGAATTGGAGAAATTTTGGGGAGGATCTAAGGATTTTTCTTTCGATTGAGAGGAAAAGAATTCCAGGAGCCTGTCCCAAAATTGAATAAAAGATTTCACCAATTCTTCCTTAGCCAATGGCCAACCATTCGATAAAATGTCATTGAAATTCATTGAGAACTTTTGAAGATATTGTTGGGGCAAAAATGATTTCAGACCAAAGTGATTTAGACGAAACTGATATTTGCTAAAGTGATGTTAACGAAAGTGCTGTACCCCTTTATGCTGAAGCCATTTTTTGCATGGTTATATTCGAATTGCTCATTTATCATGTCTTGCTTTGTACCTTTTCTCGGATTGCTTGCAGCTTTTCTCGACCATTTTTTTAGAATTAAGTACATTTTTTAAAAATTAGGTGCATTGACAAGAAATCTGTATTGTGAGATAATTGGGTTTTTTCATCATTAGGTTACGGACTTATTGATGTACATATGTATATATAGCACACACACCGCGCGATATAATAGACGTATTGAACAAACTTTAATGTTTAATGTAATCGTATTAATCAAACTTAAAATGTTTAATGTAAGCAAGGTGAAAATGACCCTTTAAAAGAAAACCTTATTTAAAATAATTTTTGATAAAATTCTTTTTTAAAAATTTCTTTAATATGATAAAGCGTATTAAATATTAACTTTAAACATGCACTGTACAATGTTTATCAGAGAGATTTACGGAAATTTATTCAAAATCTGAATTCACCAAAATATCCTTTATAGGAGTGAAATACTGTAGAAATATACAGGGGAATATTTATTGTAGATATGATTTGAAAACAATTTGCTTTACTTTAAAATGAACTAGAACAAGCTTGAAGGTCAGACCATAGATGCGCTATACGAGTTCAGTTAAATGTTTACAAATAAACACTGCGATATGAGATAAGTTAAAAAAAACACCGTGATATGAGATATGTTAAAAAAGCGCGATATGAGACATGTTAAAAAATGAACACTGCGATATGAGATATGTTAAAAAAACACCGCGATATGAGATATGTTAAAAAAACGTCTTAGCTTCTTCTTAGAAAACGAACACAACCTTACGTCACAGTTTGATTTCGAGAATTGATTTTTAAAAAACAAATACTCTTTTATTACGTCATTAAAGTTAAGTTCGATATGTTGATATGTCGACTTGTCAGTGACGACTATCGCTGCTTGAGAATGTATTAGAAAACCGCCAACCAAAACTGTGATCAAAACTGTCAACAGAGGTTTCTTCAGTTTTTAAGCTGGTTTGGCTGGCTGGCTGGCTGGCTGGCTAGCTGGCTGGATATCTATGTATGTATGTATCCCGCGTACAGGCCGCACCAATGGAGCTAGAGGGCTGAAGATTTAAACATTTACTCCTTATTATGTCTAGAAAAAACGGTATGTTTTGGTTTTTGACCCCCAAGGTGGCTAAATTTGCAATGCAAGTTTATGCTTCAGTTTTTAAGTTGGTCTGGCTTGCTGGCTACGTATAGGCCGCACCAATGGGTCTAGATAGCTGAATATTTAACTCTTATACTCATTATGTCTAGAACATCATTTTTTGTGTTATTAAAAAATAATTTATTTTAGTGGAGGGTTCAATTTACAATGTAAGTTTATGCTAAAGTGTTCCCTTATTTTGTGTCCGGCAGCATTCACGCTTTTTTGTTGTTGAAAATTCAGTCTTTTTTAGTGATCACTGCCAACAAAAGGCGAGAGAAGTAACTTATTCCATTTTTTTTAATTGATCACCCCCAACACGACCAAAAGACATTGGTCACGTCACGGTTTCTATTGAGTGACTACCCAGACCTGTTTATTGTAAAAATGAATAGCAGACAATTTACCTTAGAATTTCATTGGATACTCTTTTTATTGCGTAAATGTGTTGGAAATCATCCGCCAAGGCTGAATATTAAAAAGTGTCTCTCCATTACATTTGACATTTTAGCTTACTATAGAAATACGTTGCATATGACTTAACGTTAAAAACAGGTCTGATAGTCACTCAAAAGAAACCGTCACGTGAGCAACGTCTTTGGGCAGCACACCGTGTTGGGGGTGATCAGTTATAAAAATTGGGGAAAAGGGGTGATCAATGAATAAATCAGTTCTCTCGCCAGTTCTCTTGGGCAGTGATCACTAAAACAGTCTGAATTTTCAACAACAACAAAAAAAGCGTGAATGCTGCCGGACACAAACTAAGGGAACAATCTAGCATAAACTTACATTGTAAATTGAACCCTGCACTAAAATAAACTATTTAGGAGGTGGGAGGGTTCATAACACAAAAAAGATTTTCTACACATAATGAGTATAAGAGTTTTAAATTGTCAGCACTCAATCCCTATTGGTGCGGCCTATACTTAGCCAGAAAGCTAAACCAACTTAAAAACTGAAGAAACCTATAGTGACAGTTTTGGTTGACGGTTTCTAATAGAGATGAGAATAATTGTCCGTTGGAATTCAGCGCATATAATTTATCCTAGGAAGGCTTTGGGAAAAGATTAATTGCCGAACCGATGTGTAGCAGAATCACTTTGAAAAAGATTTGCGACACAAATGCATTATAAAATGTTTACTAGCGAAAAGAAGCGGAAATCTGTCAATATCCTAACTTTTTCGTATATCCAAAAGTTTTTTTTTTAAATAATTCGATCTGGTTTTTAACTTAAAGGTTACCATAAATGTGCATTGCAGAAAATTCGCAATAAAAGTGCATTGCGCTTGTTTTGCTCTAAAAATACAATTGGCGTTATTTACTAAGGAAATATACTGAAAATGAGTGACTACAGAGAAAATGTATGGTAAGTGAATTATTACAAAAATCTCAAACGTATAAGGTCCCCGGCAAAAAACGTTGGCAGAGAGAGAGAGAGAGAGACAGACAGACAGACAGAGACAGACAGAGATATGGACCAGAGGGTATTTGTCTCTCACAACCGATATAATATGGTATGCTGAACTACCAGAGTGGCAATTAGTTGTTTATTAGGACTGTTAACTACGAGATACCCAATTTCCTTTTATTCAAACCATAAAATACTTAAAAACGTTATATATTTTCAGTAATTAGTTGCCCAAGAATCTGTAAAACAATATTCATTCTAATCGGTTCAACAGTTCCAAAGTTCAATATTTTTTGCATGTTGACATATGGTTATTTACTTAATTTAAACAAACAATCGGATCGACTATAACACACCATGTTTCAATTCCTGGGGTTTTGTCAACATTATAGCCAAATTACAGCAAAATCGCTCATGATTTGATAATTTTTTCCAATTGCAAATAAAAACAACGCTTTTGCTTATAACAAATAATCAGATCGGCCATAACTCACCTACCCCCGGTAAAGTCTCTGCACAAGCCTACATATAAAATTTCATTGAAATACATTAAGGAATAACGAAGTTCTCTAATTGAGAAAAAGGATACAACGACGACGACAACGACACACAGAGCGAATGATAGTCCCCGGCTTCTTTCCGCCGGGGACACAAATGCATTGCTAATACTTTACCATAGAGATATTCTCCATACAATTTACTAAACAATTCCATTGTTAATAATGCTAAACGAAAAGTATCACTATTGCCTTTATTTACTGCAACCTAAAAACTGAATATTATCTACTTATATAATACGCCACGTATATGTCTATCTCTGTAACAAATGTCAAGGGAGATAACTATTAAATGCTAATTATCCAATAGTATCCATTACTTATTAATTTCTTTTTTATAAATACATAACAAATCCGGGTTCATACTGGCTGAACATAAACAAAACAAAATAACATAATGCTTCTGATATTTTTTAAGTACAATGCCATTATTTAAAAAACTATTTTTTCAGTTTTTGACAGTATTTGACTAGTAATCCTATAATGTTTGTAGTATGTGAGTATTTAAAAATACCTCAGTAATACCTCATGTAAAATGCCTTGCACTGTTTAACGCACAACAACCCGACCCATTTCTACTTGAAGGAAAATTTATGTGGGATATAAAACAGAACACATGGAACACATATCTGCAGTTTTTTTTTTAAATCGGACTTTTATTGTCCGAGATCTCTAATGTGATATATATGTCACATTGGGCATTTAGGGCAAACTTTATCATCATTTGAAAATACTTGACAGATCCGAGTTGGTATAAACTTAGTAACACTGATTTGCCTTTTTATATGCATTTCCACATTTAACAACAATTTATTTTTCAGATCTATTTTATAACACAAAGAAATCTGCAAACTGAATAAAAATAAATACGACTGTCTCATATTGGAGGTCTTCTCAACAAGCTACTGTAGCTGTAGAAAATTGTTTCAAATTATATTATTATAATTTAATTAATTGGATATTATTTTTTATGCTTACATTTGTTTAAATTAGTGTTCACAAAATGTAAAGATGTATCAAATGTTGTATAAGGGACTGTGCAGATCAATTAAATTGTATGTGACACCGGACTCTGGTGCCTTGAGCTGGCTTTATCTCTGAGTAGCTGGAGCTGTTGTTGAGTGTCCTTTAATTTTCTTCTGACACAGCCTTTCTCCAACAAGGGTGCTGGAGGTGACGTCTTTTGCGTTCGGCGTTTTCCGTCTGATAGCTCAGGGAGCCGGACCTCGGTGTAACGGCCAAGGATGCTGTTCTATCATCAGGTGCAGGCTCCTCCCATCAGATGCAGGCTCCTCTCATCAGGTGCAGGCTCCTCTCATCAGACACTGTCCACACTTGATAGAGTACAGAAGCGAATGCGTGGACTTGTGGGTGATGAGCCTTTCTCCACACTCTAACCACTGTCTCATCGTCGTAATGTTGCAAGTTTGGCATTTTTCTACCGTTACTTCCATAGAATGTGTTCAGATGAACTACATTCCCTAGTCTCTCCTGTCTGGGAATTTTCAGTTAAAACTCGGTCTGCAATTAAGGCACATCCATCCTTTTTAGATATACCAAGGACTCGCCACACGTTCCACGCAAATAGTTTCTTCTCAAGAACATCTGCTATGTGGAATAAACTCCCGTCTCTATATGGAATAAACTCACCTCTGAATGTTTTCCCGACGAGTACAATTTCGATATTTTTAAATCCAGAGTAAACAAGTGCCTTACCCAATGTTAGTCTTTTTTTAAATTCTCCTATTGCTCTTGATTTTTAGTGTTTCTCACTCCTATAAGTCATTTTAACTCTCTCATTGCTTGTTTAGTCATTTTAGTCTTTTTTTTAAACATATCATGTTTTAGTGTTTCCGACTTTTACAATTTTAACATGAATGGTTTATTTTAGCATGTTTGCTGGTTTTAATTCCGTGGCAGAGGTGGCTCCCTTTTTATTAACCGTTGATGTGAAAAGTGGCCGAAAGGCCGACAGGATTTCCCCACTATCCGACAGTAGAGCGTTCCTATAAAACCTTTCGTTAGCCGAAAAGGCATAAAGCGAATAAGTAAGTACCATTAATGTATATGGAAAAACGTTTTGAGCATTCACAGACTCCAAAAATGGTGATGATGGTATGTTAGGCTGAGAAGTTGTAGGTTGGGGTGTTGATAGGTACAGGAGACTGAGGTGTAGGGGAGAGAGAGAGAGAGAGAGAGAGAGAGAGAGAGAGCAGTGCCAGACGAAATTGGTTCCCTGTTTGACGGGAAGAAACTTTCATTCTCTCTCCAACAAACATTTCGAATAGTGAGAACTTAGCCAAAACTAAAGATGACCGAGTTGTTATTTCGTAGGTCCTACCACTAGGACTACGATCACCGGTCTATAAAGAAGGAGTATTTTATTGCATTGATGCGCTGTCAAACATAAATCATTGGAATTGGCGACTGAACAATATTTAGTCCGTCTCATCCAAATGCTACCAAATTCTTTCAATTATTTAACACTTTGAGATAATAGAACATATATGTAATACGGCCACACACAGGGGCATAAACTCTCTCTCTCTCTCTCTCTCTCTCTCTCTCTCCCTCTCTCTCGTCTCAAGGTCAATTCCGCTATTTTCGACCCACTTGAAGGGTTGCGTTCGCCATTTTGAGAAGCTGTGTGTTAGAATTTACTAAATGACCTTTCAGTAATGATTACTTTTTCTCCC
>VCCN01006703.1:7501422-7517964 GCA_006491835.1 Architeuthis dux | reverse complement strand
TTGGTTTAACGTGGCGTGATAGTCAAACAGTGAAGAGTTTACCTCCTTGAATTTGATGAGGATTGTTCTTGTTGTTCTTATTACGGGGGGTGGGATAAAGTCAACTCCAACTTGAACTGGACTTTGACAAAAGGTTTATTAACAAATCTTTTCTACGTATAAACGAAGTGTCAGTGTTGTATTCAGATTGCTGTATGTACACCTGCTACTAGAAATAAAACATGTTCAGCTAAGCTTGCAATAAATAGTACAAGATACTAGCAGTTAGAGCTGCCTTTTCTTTCACGCTTGATATTTTATATGCACGTATTCATCCCTGTTAAGAGCATCATCTGAAGACGCGTATTTTATGTGATACTTAAACGATAAGCTTTCTGGAACTTTGCAGTGACCCCAAGTAGATCTTATTTCAATACTCGTTCAAGATAAGATAAACTCGTTCAAAACCGATTTAGTAAGTGTTGTCTGAAGATGAAGTATTAGTATCCGCATTTTTATTGTTAAGGCCATTACGTTTCGCCCGATGCGTTCTTTAGGGTTCTTCCTGGAGTTTACGTCGCATCCGGTGATCCTTCATATTATACATGTTCTTTTAAATCTATCGTCATCACTCCAATTAGCACAATTCACGAGTCTATCTTCCTCGGATCTATGAACTATTCTCTTTGGTGTAGCAAAGAATATTAGAAAAAAAAAACGGACACGGGATTATGTCGAAAGATTATCTGAAGCGGGATAAATCGAAGGGCGTGGTCTTGATCTAGCGACCAAAACAATAGAGATGAGGATAATAGCTTGAATAATTCATGAACTAACTCTAGCCGTCAGCTAATCCCGACTAATCCGTACGCTGAGAACCGTCGAGTTGAATGTATTGCGATGCCAAAAAAGTGCGTTCCGTTTATTAAGAAAAGATAAAAGACAATTCTTTATCGAACGACATATTTACCATTTTTACCTCTGCCAACGAATTCGGAGAGGTATATTTATTCGGTCGTGTCTTTCTGTCTTTCTATTTGTCTTTCCTTCTGTCTTTCCGTCTGTTCACAAGATATCTCTGAAGTGACTCAATGAATTTCAATTAGATTTTGTGGAAGGTATGGGCAATGGGGTAAAGGAAGAGTTGCTAAAATTTGGGGGCGGATCCAGGAATTTATATTCTTCCGTTTGTTTTTCATGACATTTATGTATACGCTCATGACTATCTCCACACAATATCTCCAAAAGTTCCCAATGAATGTTTGTGGAAGGGTGGGCAATGAGCGACGGGAGAAGTGATTAAATCCTTTTGCAGATCCATGCACAATTATCTCCCCTACGTCGTAGTTATATGTCCAAACCAAATAATATCACCCAAATTCCATGTCTGTCTAGGTGATATTTCCAGAAGTTCTCAATGAACTTCAATGAAATCTTGTGGATGGGTGGGCAATGGGCCATGGAAGAAGTGATTAAATTTGGGGTGGATCCATGCACAATTACTCCCCCTGACAATGACGTTGGGAGAGGTATGCTCTCTCTGGATGCTCTCTAGTCTTCCACTGTCTTCTGCCATCTTTCAAGCGGATTCAGAAAGCTATCCTTCCAGGACTTTCTGAGCAAAGGATTGCTCTGGGTGCCTTTTCCTATCTTCCAGTGAAATTGCATTTCTTTTATTGGAAGACTTCTGTAAAGACCGGAATAAATGGTAACCTGAAATGGCGCATGAGGGAACATTTCTGAGTCAAGCTGTAATAGTTTTTACTCAGTCATCAAAGAAACATTCGGTTTAGCGTTATGCTGATGGAATATCTCTTTATTAATTCCGAACGATTCGTTGATTACTGCCTTCGGTTGGTCTAATTGGGAACAGTACTTGTTCGAATCAATCGTAGTAGAGGACTCCCTTCCAATCCCGTCATATACACAGCGTCACCATCTTTGGATGGAGATCAGCTTTCCGTATGGATAGTGATGGTTCCACGTTGTTGTAAAGTAACCACTTTTCAACGCCCGTCACAATTTGTTTCAAGAATAGAACATTTTCCTTACGTTTAAGTAGTAAATCGCACATCGAAATACGGCCCAGTATTTATTTACTTTACTTAATTTTCTTTTTATTTTATTCCTTTTATTTTATTTTATTTATTTATTATTCGTTTATATTTTTTTCTTAACTTATGTGGAAGCTACACATCAAAGCGACTAACATAACCAAGCTGTGCAAATGATTTTCAACGCTTGATTTGGATATTTTGAGTATGTTGGCCCCCGCGTCGTTTAACGTTGATTATTCTCAAATGCTGTCTAGATTTGATCACTATCAACCACAACTGATCTACTCGACCATCGTTTAGTGAGAAATCTCCAGCATGAAAATTTCGCAAACCACTTTGCTTACAATAAAACAATAATTATTACAATAAAAAACATGATATGTCGAAAATGTTGCTTATATTCTTCCATCTTTAGTGTTAGAATCGATAAACAAAAATGCACCAATTTTGACAAATTCTTTCTTTTTTTTAAATGCATGGTTATATGACAGCTGTCGCCAATCAGTCAAATGCGATCTTTTATGAACGTTCATAATGCCATCTAACAACAAAAACTTTTTAGCCAACCCAAAAGATCGAAATGTGGATAGTTTGTCAAAAAAGCATGTCGTCAATCATCCCCGCAGCTCATGTCGTGAGTAACTGTTAGTATTCGCAAACACATACTCCCATATTTTGCTATGAACATTAATAATAATGAGTTTCTTTAAGTTTCTATGTTTTAAAAGATCCTCTTTCGTCTGACCTGAAAACTTCTTTTCTTTTCTAGCACACGTAGCCAGAACAAAAGACGCAGTAATATCGTATTTTGAATAGATTTGATAAAATCCAACAGATAAGAAAAGGTTATAACACTGAAGACAATGGTAAGATGAGCCCCGCTAATTTGTAGAACTAGCGATACGGAATAGTAGGGACTCGCATAAGTGGACAGTGACCAGTGTTGCAAACTCAAAAAATATTTTCGCGCTAGTTTGACTGCCGAAAACCGCTAAATTTTAACAGAATTAGCCAAAATTGTCTAAAAGCCGCCAAAAAGACACTAAAAATGGTCAGAAATAGCCAAAAGTGGCCAAAATGTTTAAGCGCTAATTTACCGCTTTGCGCACTGCCAAAACAAGAAAGGCGCTGAATCTATCGCGAAACGCGCTAAATCGGCAACACTGACAGTGACGCGGCTGAAGAGAGGTGGAATGACTCGGTAATTTAGCGCAGGTTCAGGGTTGGAGTGAGACCTATAGATAAAAGCTTTGATGCTGCAGGGTCAAACTCCACTCCTACTATTCCGCCTGAAGATGATTACTGCATCTTTTGTATTGTATATATAATAAATAAATTGGTAGATATGTAAGACATGTCAGTCTGGCTCAGTCGGTAAGAGAGCCGGCTATTAATTACTTGGTCGTGATTTCAAATCACTGTAGTGAAATGTTAATTTTATAAATGCATTTATAACTTGTCAACTTAGCTCAGTCTGTAAGAGAGTCACCCACCAATCAGTTGGTCATGATTGCAAATTACGGTAAGGGAATGGTAATTTTACATATCGGTTTGGTTTAACGTGACGGCATAGACAAACAGTGAAGAGTTTACTCCCCTATATTTGGTGAGGATTGTTCTTGTTGTTGTTACGGTAGAAAAGCAAAGTCAACTCCAGACTTGAACTGGAAATTGACAATATTCTAATCGATGTAACCGACTAATGATATGCACCAAGTTGATGTCCATGTCATCACAATTTATTCAAATATAAGCTATTATTATCACTATTATTATTATTATTATTATTATTATTAGTAGTAGTAGTAGTAGTAGTAGTAGTAGTAGTAGTAGTAGTAGTAGTAGTAGTAGTAGTAGTAGTAGTAGAGTTTTCACAGTAGTTGTAACTGGTGGCTTCCACTGGAACAACAGGTATCCTCAATATTCCAGAACTCTAGCTGATTTCAGTAGTGCTGTCGTCTGGATGGTCTCTGTCCTTCCCCGGATTCCTAGTTCCTCCAAACTCTTTGCTAGGCTCTTCGGGATTGTTCCCAGGACTCCGACCGAAATTGGTACTACGGCCACCTTCATATTCCACAATGTTTTTCAGTTCTCTGCTAAGGTCAAGATACTTATCCAGATGTTCGCTCTCTTTCAGTTTCACTCTGTGGTCTGCTGGAATGGCGAAATCCACTATCTGACACGTTCTTTTCTTCTTGTTCATTACAACTAGATCTGGTCGTCTGGCCTGGGTTGGGTGATCCATTTGAATCTCAAAGTCCCAGAGGATTTTATGCGTTTGGTTCCCTAGGACAGATTCTGGTATGTGCATATACCATTGGTCTGTATGATCAAAACGCTGTCGCTTGTACAGTTCCCAGTGGATCACCTTCCACACCCAGTCATGTCTCTTCTTGTTTTTAATTATTATTGTTGTTGTCATTGCTCTTCCGTAAATTATTCATTATTATCATATGTCATGAATTTGCATGTTCCCACCAGATGTTTGGTGATTGTCGCTGGAGACTGAGTGACAGCAAGTCTCCTCGAATCTCTAGCACCTTCCTAACTATTATTACTTTTGATTTGTCATCGAATATTTGATGACGATGATCGATTTTTGAATTTAAATACTATTTGATTCGGGGTTGACAAAACACCTAGCGACATCGATAGAAAATATACCCCCAAGCATTCCCCAGAAAAGGTATGTGCATTTTTCTGAGAAGTAGTTCTGAAATGTCATTAACACGAAATAGTTCAGACACCGGCCTCTAAATTGAAAAGATCTCATTCAGGACCATCGTGATTGACCACAAGTATACGAATTCATATATGTGTATGCTAGTAAAAACTACGTTAGCAAGCAAAAAACCTATTATATCCTGTGACGTGCAGGCGAAAACGGCCAGACGTTGCGAATGGAGATTCTTATTAGGCATTGAACATTTTTATTGTACATGGAAGTACAAAAGAGTTGTGTTATATGAAGGTGGTGAAGGACCAAGCTTTGGTTAATGAATAAGATGATGATTAACAGAACTAGAAACTTGAAATACAAACTAATTGCATTGTGCTCCGCAAGGGCAAAATATATTCCATGGAGGGCAATCTAAAAGTTTTCCAGTTGTTTATAAATTTAGAATAATATATCTTACAAAGAGTGGAGAGATATACGACCTGGTTACATACATATAAGAACTGATGGGAAAGAAAAGACATTGGGTTAGCCCATGCTTCTAAGTGTATAGAATCTATTAGTTCTACTTGAAATCAAACACCTATGTCCAAAAAGCAATTAACTTCAAAGGCGCCCACTTATCATGCCCATAGATAGATAGATAGATAGATAGATATAAATAAATAGACTGCGTGTGTAGGTATGAACATAGAAGTAACAGAATGAGATAGATCACGTTTTCCTCTGAACCGTAATTTAACATTGGCCAATCTCTGAGGATTTAATAACGCGTTAGCTGTTCATCATCAGATACTTGAGACGGACATGATGGTGTCCATTTTTTCTTCTTAAAAATCGTATGCGAGAAGTAGTATTATTTGAGTTTATCAGATGAAGTATTGTCAATCACTATTAATTTTTGACTAATTTTTAATTATTAATTCTTGATGAAATAAATGCTTGTCAAAATTAATAATAATAGTATGCTAGACTTCCGTTTGCTAGACTTCAATTTTCCTTTACTAAATGCTATCCAAAATTTGAACAGCAGTATGGACTTTTGCCGCTACCCTCTATGAGCTATTACAAGTGAGAGTAAATGTTGTGAGCCAATACCCTTCGTGAGAAGGTGGAAATTAGGTATTAGGACAAGTAATTTCTTTCATGGTCTAATTTCCCAGAATCTTGAGTAGCAACTCGTATGTAAAAATACTCTCTAGCAATCGTAAGGTTTTCTAAATCTAAGAGTCGTTTGCAGTCAGAGCAAATAAGAAGTGACAAATTAAATCGAAAAAATCGTACAAAGAATGAGAAAGACATCACGCTGAAATTCTTTAAAAGAAATTGCCTTAGTTTCGTTAAATCTTTCAACAAATATGAAAGTGTATATGTTTGAACAAGACTCGCTACATCAGGATCAAACTCCACTCCGAAGCTTAAATGACTTAGCTTATAAGTTTTGAAAATATTTCAACTTTTATAAAAACAGTTTTCCTTTTAACTGAAAAAGATCTATACATTTGACCGTGAAAGGGGACTTAATAATTTCTAAAAGCATTAGGAGCTTTATAATTTAATGGCTTTAAATTCTAGAAATAATATTATTGTAAAAGAATAGGTTAAGCTGAAGAAATTATTTTGATTTTTTTAATTGTTGGAGAGCCAAAGTTCGAGTAAAACCCAAACACAATTTCCCACGACCTGGACAAATCTATGAATGTTTCTCTTTTTTATCATGTGGTAATGATAAAAAAAGACAAAGTTCCCCACAGGCGAATGATCCTAGATGACCAAGTTCCATAAAACAACAGGATTTTTCTTCGGCTGTCTTTTAAAAATTAACAGAAAACGTAAAAGATGTCTTCACTTGAAACTTTTAGGTTTTAAAATCACGATTATCGAATTGGACTGTGCTTTTTGAAAATGTTGTCGTCTGCTTTATTGAAATCCGCGCCTCCAGAATTCTCTCTCATGATTGGTTAATCCAGCCAATGGAAATGTCACGACAGAAGTGTGATAAGAGTAATAATGTATGCAACCAGTAACCCGTTGAGGTAATTTAATATTTAACACTATTGTTTTGACACAAAATAAAACAAACTAAACTAGCATTCCAAGAGAAATTATGAATCACCGCCACCCAAACGAGACTATTCCAGCCACTAGTCCGAATTTTCAAAAAACAGAAAGAACATTTATTTAGACATAATAAGGAGTATTTTTTAAAAATGTTCAGCAGCCTAGCTACCATTGATGCAGCCTGTACACGTGATACATAGATAGAAAAACGCAACTATTTCAGCCACTAGTCCGAATTTACAACAAAAGAATTCGTTTTCCCCACTCATTGATGAGTGTGTGCGGGCAAAATTTAAAGTTTCTACTATGAACGGTTAGTGCTGTACACGTGACACATGCATAGATAGAAAACGCAACTATTTCAGCCACTAGTCCGAATTTACAACAAAAGAATTCGTTTTCCCCTAATCATTGAGGGTAGTGAGTGTGCAAGATTTCAAGTTTCTACTATGAACGGTTAGGGCTGTACAAGTGACATATACATAGATAGAAAAACACAACTATTTCAGCTACTAGGCCGAATTTTCAAAAAACAAAAATGTTTCTCCTACTGATTGAGGGGAGTGTGTGTGTGCAAAATTTCAAGTTTCTACTACTAGGGCAGTGCCCGTTCCAAAGGTGCATATTTGCAAGTGGTCGGACTTTATGCTGTGTGGAGCAGTCTGACATAATTGTCATGTAAAATAATTTTCCGCCCGTCATACGAAACTACGGCTTCGAAGTATTTCGGTTGCTTCTCTTCAGTATTGCCAATTTATATATTTTATATCTAAATTTAGATAATTCTGAAGAGCAGAACTCAAGGGAGATAATTTATATAAACCATGAAGAAAGATCTATAATTTTTAATGTTTTATTTATTCTTTATTTGATTTCTCTAGAACCGCTGATCCAAAAATCTTCAAACTTGACACTTCACTGTCTCGTGTGTTGTCTAATATATCTGGCGAATGTCAACTTCAAACAATTCCAGTTGTCGAGTAATCGCGGTACAGACACACACATATTTCTTCAATTGTAGTTAGATAAACGGCACGGGCTGTACAAGTGACACATACATAGATAGAAAAATGCAACTATTTTAGCCAGTAGGCCGAATTTTCAAAATCCAAAAAATATGAAAAAGAAAAACTGTTTTCGTTTAACAGTAAAAGATCTTTAAATTTGGCCATGGAAGGGTACTTAATAAAAATAGTATTTAGATATATTTCAAGAGAAATGGCACGAAAGTCTAGATAATTCTAGATACAATTTGATGCAATTCTAGATATAAACCGAGAAAGCAAATGTGAGGGCAAGAGGGTAGGTTGACCTCAATCTTTCTTTATACATCTTCTGGTGAGGTTGAAATAAGGTTGCATGCCAAATTTCAGCCCCCTCAGAGAGCCTTGAAGGGTTTTAATTTTGGTGAGGGTCATTGTTGTTGTTATTGTCATTGTTGCCAGGGGGAAATAAAGTCAACCCCAGAGTAGGGGTTTGACGAAAACTAATCTTCTAATGAATACATAGCTTTGACGTATACGGGAGTGTGCGCATGAAAGAGAGAGAGAGTGCCCACTTGTGTGTGTGTTTGCGCACATCTGTGCTTTGTTCATACTTTATAAGGAAACACGGGGGTGTGTGCGCAAGAGTAAGAATAGGCAATATAGCGGAATATATGAATATAAACCGAAAATTTTAATGCATTTAGATGCAGCCTTTAAGGCTATAGTTACCGCCAGTGTTATCTCAAACGTTAGATACAGACAAATTATTTATAGAGAGAGTAAAGCTGTCCTGTTCCGAACGCCTAAACATCAATCTCAATTTCAGAAGGATACAGTTTTTCAGAAAAGAAACGCTTCGTAATAGCCGCCTGGCGTTTCGTTTCGACTTGTTTTGCTAAATATCCTCTTCTTTGCATTATCGTGTAGACATGTGGCATCAAATTAAAAGCGATTGGGGATCATCGAAGTAACTTCCGAAAAACATACATGTAGATAATAAATAATTTGATTAACAAAAAATGCATATGCATATCCAAGGCAGGGGTCCAGGTTGTCTGGACATCCTCCCGCCTCGAGCTCGGGCAAAGCACAATTTAAAAAAATTAATATCTAGATAAAGAAATCATATATTAACCTTAATAACAAAAATATATTATTTTGTTTTTCATCTATATAAGATGTCTTCCATCTTATTCTTTACAGTTTGTTTTATTTATTGGCACTGTAGTAAATTTCTCCATTTATTTATTTTTACTTTACTGTTTTGTCAATTCTAGTGCTAAAAAGCTACAACATAAATGTAAGTGAAAAATGCTGGAACACATATTACTTTCTGGATTGTAATGTTTAAAACTTGTTTATTCTTTTCTATTTATTTGCAAAAATCTTTTTCCATTTGGACGCCAGCCTGCTCAAAATCCAGGATTCAACCCTGCAATGAGTATTTCAATGTTTATTCACATAGTCCGCAGATCATTACGAATGGACGTTACTATTTGTTGTATATATGTACTCTTATGCATGATCAAAGCGAGTTTCTTCTAATTATAACATTCTGGGGGTGATGTTAATACACCTCGAAATATTAACAAAAGTGTTATATATGCGCCCTCCAGTTATTTTAGTCGGCAGTTGTTTTACATGGGGAGATAGTTGTAATGAACTGTTCTCAGCCGTGGACGGAACACCAGTTGTTTCCCGTGAACGTATTTGTATTCGATTGAACCGTAACACCTGTCTTCCACTATGTGTTACTCACAAAAGACTTTGACTTGACTAAATAAATCGCTCAACTTCCAACCATTTATATACCCTGGCCCTCAGCCGAACAGACGTTATATTGAGTGTAGTCTTCATTAAAAACTATCCAACAAAAATTAAGAACACTTTCTTTTCAATCAAATGTTTATTGATCACAGTTGTGCTTTTCAGAGTTATTTTTTCTTTTCTATGTTTTTAAATAAAGACAGAATCCGAGAAGGTTGTTGTTTTTTGGTTTTTTCCTTTTTTAAAAAAAACAACCTTTGTCATAACCTCTGGACGACAGAAGTTGGCATGTGCTATTTTTAGAAGAATTTCCTGATTGTCTAATCAGTTGACCTTGGCGTCAACCTCAGCGTCTCGAATTTGCCGCGCATTTAGGTAAAATCACGAGTCAGAGTCAACTTGTGGACAAGACTGGTCGCATCTGTTTGGCGTCTCCTAAATCAGGCCATATCTAAAGATCAACTAAATCTTCTAAATGCTAACCACACTCTATTCTATTTTCCCTCCCTATTGTCTCAACTACTAACCAGTATCAAAGCCACTAACTATTGCTAATACTTAAGAAGAAACAGATGAACTGAAAGAACGGACTGATCACCTTGTGTTTCGACATAGAAAAAAAGGTAGGTTGTCTTTTATATATATTGTTTGACTTCGTGACTTCCTTCGAAGCCCAAGTCATCACAACCTTTATTATAGTTAACATGTAAATGTGTTCCTTTGGACAGTTGCTGCAGTTTATTCAAGACCAAATACATCAAATTGATAGTGTGCGTTTCGTCTGTGCTCGAGTTAATGTCGACGATAACTAGTATTCAAAGTAAGATATCACTATCTTTTGTGGGCGGAGATCTAAGAGTCTAAAAAGATAGGCCTTTGCGGGTCGACTTTTTCTCTTACTGACTCTGGGCTAATGGCTTAGCAAGGGTTGGTTGTGCCTAGGGTGAAAGAGAGCGCCCCTTCACACCCGCTCCCGGGGGCGACTGCCCCCTCTCGCCCACCTCTTGCTACGCCTCTGCTCTGGGCTCTCTAAAGTGTTATGCTATTACACTAGTACTACCTTCCAATGAGATGCTTGGTATAATCCGAAGCACATGGATACCATTATATTCAAACTGCTTTTCAAAATCTTGGTCTGACCATATGTAGAATATAGAAGCAATATCTGGTCTCCACGCACCAACAAATACCGAGACATGTTAGAGAGGTTGCAGAGGAGAGCTACGAAACTGGAGCCACAACTAAAAGACCTGCCATATGAAGACAGACTCAGAATACTACAGCTTCCCACTCTACAATACCGAAGATTGAGAAGTGACCCGATGCACATCTACAAAATGACACACGACATGATAGAGATGGACGCAGATACTATTGTAAGATGTGCATACAAAGCAAACTCACGCTACAGAGAACACTAAGAACAAAAAACAGAGGTCACTGCAACAAATACCAGATACACCATCACCCTGATGTTAGAGACAGATTTATGACATCAAGATCAAACTCTCTTTCAGACAAAACAGTAAACTGTTTCTGTTAACATGTTTAAAAACAACCTAACAAAAGAAACTAGCTTACCACACAAATACAAATATTTCTAAAATACTCACACCTTAAATGCCAACCCCTATTACATCTGTTCGATTGATTCAGTTGCTACTCATGATATAATCTTTATGATAGAACCCTGCGTTCGCTATATTTACCCATTGATATCATTAAATAGTCTGCTATATTCTAGGCAAAGTAAAATCAAAGTTAACCCGCGCGACAAATATAACCCACTTTAAAATAAAATTATCTAACCATTTTATACATCCGGTGCAATGTATAATTTTATTTTGAACATTAAGTTGTGCGAATTTCTTAGATGAAGCATTCTTGACTAGTTTTTTTCTGCATCTTATTGTTGCTGTTTATACCTTGTAGTAGTAAGGGGCGTAATAGTCTCGAGCCGGCCGAATTTCTTAGATGAGGTATTGTCATTATTAATTTTTGACTAGTTTTACTTTCATCTTATTTTTGTTGCTTTTTGTCGAAACGCCCGGTTCGTTTCTACATGCGGACAAGGAAGAATATAACTAAATTTGAATGAGGTCTGTTGATTGGCTTTCATAACCTAATCGTTAAAGCGCTGTCCATTTTAAACAAGCTTCCCGGGAGACCTGATATGAGTGCAAATCGTGTTGGAGGCTACTTCTTTATCTTTCGGTCCGTGCTGCTCACTTAACGGTCGTAGAATGTAAAAACGACCTGAGCGTTGCGATAAAAGGCAACAGGAATAAGATGAAAGAAAAATTAACCAAAACGTACTAACTGATTTAATAACTTAATAACTTTTAAAAATCGGAAATATTGCGAAATCATTAAACTTTTTTTCTATTCCGTTACAGGCATTAAAATATTGGGTTTTCAATAAAATGTTGCTATGCGCCAGATGTTTAAAGAGTTTGGAACACTGTAAGTTATGTAAAATTCAATAATTTCGATTTAAAATATTTTATATCTGTAGTGCGAGTAAAATAGGATTTTTCCCAGGAAGAACCAGTTTTGAGAATTGTGAGTAGACAGAATCATTGCAGATTGTCTAGATCAGTGGTTCCCAACCTTTTCGAGTCATTCCCCACTTTTGTCAATAAGATTACTATTAGTTATTAAGTTGCAACAAAGAATAACTTTATTTTACGTATAATTAGACAGCTTCATACTAGAAACTCGAAGAAAGCAATCGAAAATAATTAGAACACATCATTTGAAATTCCAATTTATTACAAAAGAAATAACAATTCTGCTATTGTAACTGATATACACTTCAATGTGATCTCTGTTCTTGTTTTTGTTGCTACTAGTTCTTCAATTTGTGGGTCTATTTGTGAGAGACCACATCTTCAATCATTCTAAACTTGGGGCTTATTTCGATTCTTCGACTTGATAGATAGAAAGGCAGAAAATCCTATCTCAAGACTGGACTTTTATTTTTACTTAATAGCCTTACCCCTTGGACTACCCAAATTCCCCATCTGGGGGGAATCCCCCACCCCGGTTAGGAACCACTGGTCTAGATATTTACTAGATTAAAACCAGGCTCCAAAGCAGAACACATCAACAGAGCACCTAGTGAATATCAAACTCACTATTAATCGCCTGCAAGATCAGTTCAATTAATCACTGTGCTAAAGTGGATCCTAAACTATAATAACACTGCAACATATCCTTGTAGGCAGTGCCAGATCTAAGCATAAGCTGAACCAGCTATAGCTTAGGGCCTCACAATCCATAGGGGCATCACAAAAATTAAAAAGGCATATGTTTTCAAGTTTTTTGAGACCTGCTGGTGTAATTTTTTAACAGGAGCCTCCAAGCTATATTTGGCTTAGGGCCTCACCGAATCTAAATCCGGCACAGCTATTAGGAATAAAAGTAATAAAAGTAATAAAAGTAATACGCTGCCTTGTAAAACTAGTCAACCACACGAAATGTGACTAGGAAAACTTAACTGTGAGACGCTACATCGTACAGATAATTTGCAAGATGGTCATTTGAAGAAAGAATATCCTGCATGCATCAACTTATTTTGAATTTAAAATGATAGGACACAGAATAAATACATTGGTAATATGTGTTTGAATCGAAATGTGATCGAGAAAAAGGAAATATGGAAGAGCACGAAATGTTTGGATTAGGCTGGATATAATTGACTAAGAACATAAGTTTCGTTACACTCTCTCTAAAAATAAGGAATAAGGGTTGCCAGATAGTTGGAGGCGTTTCTGGCCAAAAACACAAAAAAATGCCAAAAGTGGCCAAATACAAAGTTTGTTTATAAAAGCAATTATTTTATTATTTATTTTTGTTAGATGGAGTGTAAATCATCATTATGAATTGTAAAGATAAATTAATACTACTATTTACCGTTATCTTAATTTTTGAGTTATTTTTCTATCGCAACATTACGGTGACGGACTGAGTATTAAAGTTGCGATTATAAAAAGAATCTTAAAAATTAAGATGAAGGTGAATAGTTGTATAATTTTTTTAAAAAATAATAATGATTGCTTATAAAACATTGCAATACTGAAGAACACACCAAAAAATAAGAATTTATCATAAATAATACTGCAACAAAGTCAAAGTGGCCAAAAATATACATATTCCCAAACCAAAAGGTTCATGGCCAAATACTTTTCAAAAAGGCCAGATTTGTCAAATTTAGCCATAAAATGGCCCAAATGGCAACTCTGATAGGAGAAATTGTAAACCGGGTATCATAAAAGAGATGCATGTAAATATTGCAAATTAGAATGTTGTGGTTTAGCGTCCCAAATTCTCACGGTTGTTGTGAGGGCATTCGGCCAGTTATAACAAAATAATACTAAGCGGATATCAAATCTAATAAAAACAAAGCGTACAAATACTAAAGTAAACATTAGCTATTAGGTGCATTTATTTTAGTATATAGCCGGAAGCACACTAGCTTTGAAAACTGGTACGTTTTTGTTTTTAGAAATTGCATGAATACAAATGACAATTATAATGACATTTATTAGTTGAGAACCTATATTTGCCCGGTGCGACTGCTAAACGAGCCGTCTAAGTCGTAAATGTGAATAAAGAAACGAACTCCGTGCGGGGTTCGAACCCGCGTCCACCCTGGAAGCTACCTTATACGCAGGTACTGTTCTAACCGACTGAGCTAACGAAGATCTCATGATAGGCAGGGGTTTTTTTAATCCTACACTTTGTTGGCTTCTCCATTCACACGTCCGTATACGCTCGTTTAGCAGTCGCTCATACCGGCGCCGGGCAAATATGGGTTCTCAACTAATAAATGTCATTGTAATTAGCATATTCTGTCGGATATAAAATTATCCATCATTTGATTTCATGAATACAAATACAAATTGCAGTAAAAAATGTTGATAATATTGGAAAAAAATGAGTTTTTTTTATTAGATACGATATCGGCTAATTAGTATTGTGTTGTAACTGGCCGAGTGTCCTCTCAACAACCGTAATAATTTGGCACTCTAAACTACGAGACAATTTCTCAAGACAATTTATGGGTGTGTAGTGTACGTGTTAATGGTTATGTGCGTGAATGTGTTTGCATACTGTGTACTGTACTGTATAGGTGTGTATACGGCCTTTGTGGCGTTAGGGCAGGGTTGCCAGATTTGTCCATATAAAAAATTTAGTCGGACATCAAGGCTAAAAAAAGGACACAATGTAAGATTAAATTTTTTATGAAATGGAAAAAATGAAAATTCTAGCCACTTTTAACTATTTATTTTCATTATTGTGATAATAATCTAGCCACTTTTAGCTATTTATTTTCATTATTGTGATAATAATCCAGCCACTTTTAGCTATTTATTTTCATTATTGTGATAATAATGTAGCTACTTGTAGCCACTATCAGCTATTTATAGCCATCAAATTTATTATGTCCGATTTTTGACCGATTTCGAACAGGGATGTCCGTATTCGGGAAAACTGATCTGGCAACCCTGTGTTAGGGTCACAAAAGTTTTTTTAATGTCAGCCACACGTGATTGTGTCAATCAAAAACAGCAAACAAACACTAACTAAATTAATTAATTACCAAGCAGGTCGAACTGGTATATTGTAAATGCGTTTTATGTGACAGCATTTTAACTAACTTTTTTTTAAATTAACCAAAATAAATACAGGTCTGGTTAGTCACGCAATAGAAACCGTCACGTTCACAACGTCTTTTGGCATCGTGCTGTGTTGGGGATGATCAGTTAAAAAACTTGGAAAACGGGGTGATCAATGAATAAGTTTGTTGGGCAGTGATCACTAAACAAAATCTGAATTTTCAAAAAACAAGTGTGAATGTTGCCGCACACAAACTAAGGGACCAATTTAGCAAAAACTTACATTGCAAAATGAACCCCCTCTAAAAACTTATTTAGGGAGAATTTTCAAATGTTTTTTCTAGACATGAGAAGGGGTAAATGTTTAAATTTTCAGCTCTCTAGCACCATTGGTGCGGCCTGTGCGCCTGATAGGTATATAGCCAACCAGCCAGACCAACTTAAAAACTGAAGAAACCTATGTTGACAATTTTGGTTGACGGTTCAGAACTATACCAATTTTTCTTAGTATTAAGAATCACTTTTTGCCAGTGTCATCACAGGAATGAGTAAAAAGAACGGAGTTCATTCATGAGAATTCATCTTAAAAACTGAAAGCCAGGTAGTTGAATTTTATTTTCCGATGTTATTAAGTTTGTGTGTGATTGTGTGTTCGTATTTTTCACAGGATCTCATAGAACATTCAAAGGAAGCTGTTTATTATAATTACGGATAATGTTATCAAACAGTTATTGTTATCAAAATCCGTTGGTCCGAAAGATTTTTTTTTTAAATCTTAAAATCGAAAAATAAATAAATTATTTTTTTATAATGTAAAGTGTTTATAACAATGGATTCATGACAATGAATGTAAATTGTTCGAATTTGTATATCCTTTGCTTAATGTTATCGGCCGGTTATTGTTATCTTAAAGTTCCTGTCCCTAAGTGATCACAATAAGCGACGTCCTCTTTATTTATTTAAGCACACTGATAACAAATTTTTAAAAGATAAAAATAAAGAAAATGCAATGTTGTTTTTTTTCGATATTTACTTAGTTCAGTCGAGCTTCACCAGGCCATATGGAGGGGAATAGGGGTTGGGAATATTATGTCACGCTCACCCACCGAGAAAATCAGCATTCGGAATTATGGTTTTTACTTAAGCTCGAACAACGGACCTTTGGCACTGGTGGAGAAAACGCAACAATGGTGGGTGAAATAATTTCGTAATTCTCACCGGTGTTCGAGCCTAGCCGCTAGGAAGATTGGCGCAACACAATCTTTCTATCCAAATTTCCCTCCATTTGGCCTTGTGCTTTAACTCTATTAAGCTAACAGACACGGAGAGAGAAATAAAGAAAGATAGGAAGGAATGATGTCCATATGCTGTGTGTGTGTCTGTGTCTGTGTCTC
>VCCN01006703.1:7449013-7473049 GCA_006491835.1 Architeuthis dux | reverse complement strand
GAAAGTAGAGAAAATGCCAGGCATGTATAGATAGTTCTGGTCGGGAAGGCTTTTAAGAAATTGCTCCGCTAAACCTGATTTTAACAGAAACTAATTATCGATGGTCGTCATAAATCTTCGAAAATGCCTATAAATGAGGTATTCATTCCTAGTTTTGGCGAAAAGGAATGGAGAAAGAATGAACAACGATTTGAAGTAAGAAGAGACGGCATTTGAAGAAATGTCCGTAGTTAGAAAGTGGGGCCTAAGCGACCCCAAACATTAAGTGGAAAAAAGGAAGAGATGTTTTTACGTGCCAGAGAAATAGACACGGGCGAAAGAGGCACTGTAGGGGACAGGCTACAAAGGCCTAGAGAATCGAAAAACAAGGGTTGTTATAGGCGTGCTGACGTCACGCAAAAAGGGAGCTAATATTTAGTTGCGTACTTTTAGAGTTAGAGTTTGTTTAGAGTTTAGAGCTGGGCCCGTCGAGGAGACAAAGCTACTTTGCTATTTTTAACCCTATTTTAGTACTTTGGGAAATTGACCGCTACAAGTGGATCCGACCAAATTCTAATGCACTATAGAATAGGTAAGGGGGAAGGGGAAAGCTGTTAAAGATGGCAAGCGTAGCCATGGTTTGTTTGGTGATCTAGAGGCTGTTGTAAGCCAAGGCATGAATATCATGTGTGCTTTCTATGGAATTATGATGTGACCTCTATGGCTGGTGCTAGAGTGAAGACATGGATGGCAAGGAACGGAAGAAAGACTGTAATTAGAATGCCAAAGCTCTGCTCACTGCTGCCAAAGAGGCCTTCGGGGTGTTATCTTGAGGATGGCTCTTCACGAACAGCCAAATGCAGATCCCACTGAATATGAAGAGGAATGAAGAGATCAAGTACCTCCAGCCTGTCACACTCCTAGTGACAACCTGCACTTGATTGCATTATGAGGATAGGCTGTTGTTGCTGCGCTGCAGAAACCCAATGTAAAATCAGGACCTGTGGATGTGTATCAGCCAATCTGTCTTGTACAATGTTTTGTAAGTGTCAAGGGAGTTCTCTCTGTAACAATAAACTTTTACGGAATTCTAATAAGTGGGGGTTGAAATAACCGGGGAGTTGGAAATAAGTAAAGAAAAAAAGAAGAAATTATGAGAAGTGCAACATTTCGGCCTAGCGGGTCTAAGAAATGCGGTAATGACGTCATAATTACGTCATAATTACGTCATAATTACGTCATAGTGGAGGTTTTGAGATCATGAAAAACACTTTACGTTTCATAACTGTATCACATTTGGGTATAAACATCGAAGTTATAGTGTAGGAGCTTTGAAAGCCCCCCAAAGAGCCCATGACAAATAGAGTTAAGTTTAGGTCAAACGGGTGTCTTCAGTTAAATTGCTGCTAAAAGATTTCCCATGGCTAGATTACTCAGGACTTCAAAAACGCTATCATCATAAGTCTTTAAAAAAAAACAAATGTGTAAAGTCGAACTGCTCAATCTGCCGGGATATCACTCGATCATTTTGATTGCAGGCAAAATCCTCGCAAGAAATCTGCTAAATAGCTTGTTAACTCATGTTGCCGAAGATCACCTCCACGAGAGCCGATGTATCTTTACATGGTTTTTGTCTTAAGACAGATAGAAAAAAAAAGTGCCGTGAACAAAACAAAGAGCAGTATGTCACATTTGCTGACCTGACTACGGCATTGACACCGTAAGCAGGTCGGGCCTCTGGATAATCTTGGAACAGTTGGGTTTTTCACCATGGTTATCCAACTCCACGAAACTCAGGCTTGATCAAGTCAGATACAGCAAAGACCCCTCGAAACTTTTCTCAATCACAAACGGCTTCAAGCTGTGTGCTGGCCCCCATACTGTTTTCAATGTTCTTTAGCATGATGATGAAACAGGCTACAGACAGAGGAGATGGATGGCGTAGACAATGTGTACATCCTCATTGACGAAGCCAATACATATTTAATAACATACAAATATAGAAACCAATGGACAATTAGAATTATAAATAGCTAGATATGTATGTATAGTTACATACAAATACACACGCAGACATACACACACTGATGTGCGGGGGCGGGCGGGGGCCCTCGCTCGCTCGTGTGTGTGTGTGTGTGTGTGTGTGTGTGTGTGTGTGACTTCGCGCTCATACAATCTCTGATTGCGTAAGAATCCAAAGGATTCTTAAGGCAAACTCGAACATAAAAACAAAGACAGGAAAAAAATATCAAACCAAAAATAATCTAAGATTTACATTTTTTTTTTTTAAATTCGGTTGTGCGTGTCATTTTCAACCTCTTTACAAAGACTTTGATTGTTGTAGTTATATTCGAAATAAAATATTTTTATGACGCAACAACAACAACAACAACAACAACAACAAAAAGCAATATCAACAACAACACTACTGCTAATAATGCAACAACAACAACAACAACAACAAAAATTAAACATTTAAAAATGTGAAAGAACAAATCAAAAGAAGATGATTATTTTTCATGAATAATTTATGTTGATGCCTGGTTCTGCACGACAACACTACTGTCGATAAGAACGGCTGACTAAACCTCTGTCTTTTTTTTTTTTTTTCGCGGAACTTGTCTGCTTGGTTGCGTGGGCGACTGTCACCTTAATTGATTTCGTTTCCCACTCATTCTCTTTTCCGATACGAACTACAACGTCACCCTATCCACAGTGTAGTACCAGCCTCCTAAATGAAACTAACGCAGCCAATCAGAGAGACACACTCACGCTCTAATATTAATAAAGGGCTAATAAGCACGCGAACTTATCGCATCTGCGCAGACACTTACACCTCGATGAAAAGGCACAGCGTTGTACATATGCAGAGTCATAATATCGATTAAATAAACACACGGGTGGGTATTAGTCATCACCAAAAACGTAAGAATCCTCCCCTTACCAACGCCATCGCTTATGTGCGAGAAATTTGGGAGACACTTCACAAAGGACTTTGTCTGCCTCGTTACCAGCGTGACTTTTACTAGGCGTTGAACGACGGCAAGGTGCCAACGCTGACCAATCACGGATAGACTCCTTTGTTCATAGCAAACTTGTGACTTTTTTCTTTTCTTCATCGTTACGAAACTTTCTGAATTTACGAACTTTTGATTTGCATATATTTTACTCAACATTAGAATAGGATCTAGTTTACCTATAATAGTTTTACTTTAAAAAAAACCCAAAGATCTTTCTATTTTAATCATTACGTACTTAATATTTAATGTAATGATTTCTTGATTATTGCTTATACACACAAACTATTAAAGTATGTTTACACATATATAGATTAAAGAATACAATATGCCAATACCAGCTCATTTGATAAACATAGAATTACAAGCCAAAACTTCTCGGTACATCTTGCCTCACGATAGAATGAGAATACTTGGATTTACAAACTTTCTTAGTTACTTTCTATTTGTCCTGCTTGGCGTCTCCACAATATGCGATCATACGTTTTCATCCACACATATAATAATTAGCAATGTGTGTTTGTACTCTGTAACGATTACGTCATCAGTAATGTCTGGTGATGTAACTTAGTAGAAATAGAATCATTACCTAATTTTACATTTAGTTTAGTTTAATATTCAGGAAGTATTGAACGTAAACAGAAAACACAGAGTAACATAATGTTTTTGATATTTCATAAGTACAATGCGATTTCAAAATTACTTAAATATTTCCGTCATTTTTTGACGGCATGGGTAAACTAGTAACATAATACTGACAAATCACACATTTTCAGACATATTTTATGTCTGGTTTCCAGAATTTCAACGATTACATTTTTACCGCTTAAAGACTGCCTTCGGTGGTCATTAAGCTCGATGTCAAGTTACTTCCTATTTATAGAATTTATATCATAATTATTTGCAAATAAATACATTAGGGAAACTACTCTATAATTAGTATTTAATCTCTCTTGATAAATCGGTTCATTATAATATAGATTTTCACGGTGAGCATGAACGCAAACCCCACACTTATTATTAAGTTGCAAATTAGACGTAAGCGTCGCAGAGTACAAACACTCATTGTTAATTATTATATGGGTGGATGAAAACATATGATCGCGTATATATTTGCAGGCATTACGTATTGTAGAGACGACGAGGAGGAAGTATAGAAAGTAACTAGAAAGTTTGTAACTCGAAGTATTCTCATTCTATCGTGAGGCAAGACGTACTGAGATGTTTAAGTAAAACTATTATAGGTAAACTAAATCCTATTCTCATGCTGGATAAAATATATGCAAATCTTTGTTCGTAAATCAAAAGTTCGTAAATTCAGAAAGTTTCGTAATGATGAAAAAAAGAAAACGTCACAAGTTTGCTGTGAACAAATAAGTCTATCTCTGATTGGTCAGCGTTGGCACCTTGCCTTCGTTTGCTTTATTCTCCAAGTTAGAGCATTTTAGGAATATTGCACTAACAAAGATCTCGCTACAATGAGCCGTTTTTGTTGTGTTATGGTAGCAAACACACAAACAACAAACATACAAATATTGGATAATTATAATATAGATTTGTTTTAGCATATTTTTCATGCAATGATTATTTCTCAATCTCGGATATCGTAAGAGGAAACAATAACTGCGACAGAATATCAGTAGTTGCGAATTTAAATCTGAATGCCGAATCTATAGCATCATGAAACACCTCAATGTTCTACCGAGACAGTTTAACCCTTTATAGGTCACCCCTAAACATATTTTAGATATCAAAACAACCTTTGTGTATGTTAAACTAGACCTAATTACAAGATATTGTGAGTTGCAAGTTTTCGAAGTGATCATATATGGTGCCTCTGACGAAGTGATCATATATGGTGCCTAGCCCAAAAAGGGACAAAAATGGAAAATATTTCAATAATCAAAAATTAAAGTAGATAGTTAAATAGAACATAGAATTAAAGAATAACATTCAATATAATGAATAGATACCCAAAAAATGATATTGACAAAAAGAATAACACCTCCGGATGTTATTGTGCGGGCCAAAAACGGGCTAATTTAATGGGGTGTGGTATACTTCAAAACAGTTTCTGTCATTGTTCAAGCACAAGTGTATTTTGCAATGCTTGCAGACCACATTGGTGATGTCTTTGTGGCTACACTATCTGCATGTGGCTGACGGGTCCTCAAATGATCATATATAGTCACTAGTCCCATAAAGGGTTAATCATACACCAACGGATTTAAAATGAGGTGGAAATTCTGCTGTTAATGATAAATAATGATTGAGAGCACAACATGAGCAAAACTAAACAGACAGACATGAACAAAGCGGGACAAAGTTCACGTTTAATTCTTCGTGCACTGCCAGCCGAATGAAACGAGCTTTCTCTGATACTTCGGTTTATTCTGGTAGACATTTTAGTTCCTTAATTAAAAGGTAATTTCTGTTGTCATGCGTCATTCAAACGAGCCAATTGCTCACCGCGGCGTTGCGCAATAACTGTTTGTCCGGGTACCAGCAATTCGTAATTAAAAGAATATTTCCTTTGAATCCCACTAAACACAGAGAACAGATTTTCCCCCGTTAGATTCCGTTTGGGCTGAGATATTGAAGACTGTCCTGGATCTAACTTCAATTTTCTTCGTTTTAGATTCTCATTATAAATCAATTTTTCATCGCCAGTTACTATCTTGTCCTAAAATTATTTTTTTCAGTGTTGAGCAAGAAGAGAAAGACAATTGTTTAACCGCTAACCGATGTTCGTATGGAACCCATTTCCCTAGCTTCAGAATGTGTCCTATGGCTTATGAACGACGTACTACAGTTGATTGATTGTGCAAGTAATAAGCTGTGTGTAAAGAACTGTGTGAACTGCGAAGTTGCTTCCAAGAGTTCCCAAAGTTTGCACAAAAAATAATGATGTGAACTTTTGCATCAACTTAATAGAACAACATTCCAAGAAATACATTATTTCTTGAATAGATTTGCCTATTTTCTAAAAGTGTAGTTTTTCTAAGGTTTTGCAAAGCCGCAGCATTTTAAAGTTATCGTTTCAGCCAAAGCACTTAAATAAATAGGATTCTTTTGAGTTATGAATGTTCCCTATGCAAAAACTACATCCTATACTGTTGTTGGGTATAATATATTTAAAATATTAAAATTGTCCATCAATAAAACACTTAAGAATACATCAGAACATTAAAAAGATATTCCCAGCTAATCATTCTAGATACATTGAAGCAGAATTATTAGTATTACTTTTTGATTAGTATTTCTATCATCTTAATTTCTGTTGCTTTTTATCGTAACTCTTAAACCGTGATTCTACGGTCGTTAGTAAGCAGCGCGGATCAGAAATAAAGAATAAGCCTCCGCCAAGATTCTTATTCTTTTTTCTGATTACTAAAGATCGTAGATTGATGAGCTGCGATAAAAAGCAACAGAAATAAGATGAAATAATTACTAGTAAAAAATTATTAATAATAATAATTGGCAATGATTTATCTAATAATAAATTCAAGATAATAAAAACTTTATTTATTTTAATCAAACTTGACTAGTTTTTACCTTCATCTTAATTTCAGTTGTTTTTCATATACAACTTTCAATTCGACGGCACCGAATAACAGAATAAACATTCGGTGAGAATCGAACTCACACTCACATTGCCAGAGGGAGTCTAGTTTACGCCTAGCTGCTTTTAGCAACCGGCCACGAGGACTTCTTGGATTAGCAGAAGCTGATTTTCCGACTGCGCTGTTATTCGATGACGTAGAAACAACGGCCCGAATTTAAAGTTGTATATAAAAACAACTGAAATTAAGATGAAGGTAAAAACTAGTAAAGTTTGATTAAAATAATGTGTTACAATTACTTCATCCAATAACAATAATAATAAACTTTCTTGTTCATATTTTCAAGGTAAAAGCCATCACCTCTAATTTGTGTGCCTTCTGTTTGTTGGTTTTACTACCATTGGCAGAGTGTTCGTTGTCACGCTTTTGTCTAATATTCTTTAAGATCAGCAGGTTACCAATAAATCGGACCAAAATAATCGCTTTGGTTCCCCCCCCCTTCTTTTCTGATTATCACATGGGGAAACGGGGGGGGGCATAAAAGAAATCACTGAAAACAAACGGAAACGTGGTGGGGGTAAAGATAGAGGTCCCATATGGACGGTTAAAAAATTATCATACAGAAATTGAAATCACCTTATTTAGTCTTGATCAGGAAAAGGGAGGTGGATTCTGTTTTCTCTGCCAACAAAGACGCGAAGTCAACCCCTTCCGGTCTTTCGGCCGGAAGCCAAAAAACTTGAATGTCTAGCTCCAGGGGGCCATCCCCTCCATGCTGCACCTCCCCATTGCACTTACAGGGGTGTGGGTCAGGGTCAATTCTTGGTGCCTGAAGCTTCCCAAACAGAAGTGCCATGAGAATTGGAAAATGTGTGTTCCTACCCCCACGTATGTGTGAGGGGCCCCACATTAAACTCGACCATCTGTCTCATTCTGCCCTCCTGGAGAGGCGGATAATTACCCAACCCCAGACATTTTCGGGTATAATATCCAGCAAGTTGTAGAGGCCTGACATCGCAATTTGTTTCCTGAAATTCTGAGTAGGTCTTGCAATGAAGTCAAAATTAAGTAGTGGCCCACTCGGGACCTTTTTTTTAGAATGAGAGAGGGCAACGATTCTATTGAAATTAAACGAAGAATTAATCCACCAAAATGATGTCATTATCCATTATATAAAACCTAGTTAATCCCCTTAGGAAAAAAAGTCACGAATATATTTGAATTTCCATGAGATGATTTCTGTAGAAAAGAAACTACTCAATTCCTCTCAGTGAAAGAGTCCATTGTTTCGAATGGTACGTAGGAGATATTTTCATCAGCAAAAATTGTTACCTTTAAGTCGAAGAGTCCATTTTTACGGACAGGGAAACAAAAGATCACACTGTTCATCATATAAGTAAATTCTAAAGAATTGTTTTAAAAGCGGCTGTTTTAAAAACTGATAATTTACAATCGAAGAATTTCTTCGAATTCAAATAAAATATGAACATAGCCATGGTTTTCAGAATGTACCCTATGCGTTATACCTTTGTCTAATTTTCATTCTGAGCGTACAACGATATATTTCTAAACTACTGAGTGGTTTTCAGTTTTTCATGTAAGCTTACTAAAGCTCTGTATTCAAAATAAAATTAACTTGACGTTTTGAAATTAAGATTTATATTTCCCTAGCTATTAATTACATTAAACAAATGAAAAACATATTTCCCTCTCATCATAAGCAGAAAAGATTTCGTCACACACTGCCGAAATAGGTATTTGCTAAGCTTAGTTTAGTCTGGCAGAAGGCCTCAAGTGTGAGGAATCTAGTGAAGGTTAAACTCACTTCGGTAGCAATGTGCTATGAGACGTCCCTTGTATTGTTGACATAGCATGTATTGCTTTCAATTTCTTTATTCTTTTCCACTGTTGTCAAACTCCAGTACAAAGTCTGGAGTTGACTGTTTTTCTATCGTGACAAAAACGAGAACAAGAACAATCCTCACCAAATTTAGGGGAGTAAAAATTAACATACCCGAACCGTGATTTGAAACTACGACTAACTGATTGGTAGGCTGGTCTCTTACCAACTGAGCTAAATTGACAAATCTTACGACATTTATCTTACAGATATGCAAGGGCTTATTTCATTCTAATAAATAAATACATTTATATTAAAAAATATATTTTTAGAATTTTGTATATATTATATTATATATACAATACAAAAGTTGCAGTAATCATCTTCAGACGGAATAGTAGGAGTTGGGTTTGACACTGCAGCAGCCAGGCTTGTATCTTGGTTATTGTCTTTAACAACGATTATAGCAAAATGGAATTATACAACAAATATTACTGTATATTTAAGACGAGTTCGGAATTGAGCATAACATTTCAGAAAATATTTGATTTTGCCAAAACGTCGTCATGAGAGATATCACCTTCTTATGAATACACCGTTTATGGCCCTTGGTCAGCTTTAACCGAAACATGAATTTCTTTCATCTTCAACATATCGATCGTTGTTTTCAGGCAGTAAAAGTAAATTCTCATCAGTGATGACGAATCTACCTGAAAAATGATTTTGAAAGGATGTTACACAATACGTACCGTATACTACATAGCATTTCATACACAACCATAGTAATGAATTGAGTTAAAACCACGGGCTATTATCGCTCGATAATATGTATTGAGTCTATCGACGCTGTATTCATACAGGCAAAAGTATTTGCCATTTTTGTCTGACCTGAGTATAAGTTAGACTGCTGTTTTGGGACCATTGGGACCTCGTCTTATATTCAAGAATATACAGTAATTATCATCCCAAAAGCTATTTAGTTTTGGCAATGACAGATGATTTTAGTTGTAATGACTATGTGTGGGATGGTTTAATGATTCAGAAACTGGTCTGGTGTGGTAGAAAAAGAAGAGAAAAGAATAAACATGAAGGAAGATCGAGAAAGAAAGAGAAAAGAATATTATTATAAACAATTAAATTAATAATTTTGACTAGTAGTTCATTCATCTCAATTTTAGTTGCTTTACAACTACTCAGGCCGGCAGTAGTTACGATGAAAAGGAACTGAAATTAAGATGAAAGAAATACTAGTCAAAAATGAATAATGATTGACAATGTTTCATATGATAATAATAAAATTCAAGATGATAGTTTTATTTAAATTTGTATGACTACTTTTTACCTTATTTTAAATTTTATTAGTTGATTTTTATATTAACTTTAGCTCAGACTGATTACCCTCCGACAGCGATCGGAAAATAAAGAATAAGCCTCGGTGGAACTCGCACCCCCCCCCCCAGCCAGGGGAAGCACCGTTTAGCCCGGTCTGCTTTACCAATTACGCAACAGAGCCTAACGGGGCGGAGCTCGAAATAACACCGTTAAACCTACTCTTCTTTCCGGTGGTTTGTTTACATTTCTGGCAGTTACAGTATTTAATATATTTCTCCGTTTTTTTATTTTTGTTAGATGAAGTATTATAAACCATTATTATTTAAATTTTTATGACTAATATTTCATCTAGCAAAAATAAAAACGCAGAAAAATATTATTAGAATACAGTATTTGGTTTTAAGCGTATTTATCAGAAACTTGATAAAGTCTTCCATAACAATGATAGTTCAGCGGTATTGTCTGTTTCAAGACAATGGAACATCTGTGGATTGCACGCAGCAGCTTTCTGGGAATATTTCTCCATTTCTTAACCACCTACACTACCGGGCAAAAATATGAGATAGGCTTTTTAAAATTAAATTTTGGGGCATTTACTCTTTTATTCTAAGTTTTATAGGTGAACTATTCGACAATGTTATACAACAGATCATGCGGTGTTTGTGCACAAAGTACGTTACAGAAAACTGAGCCGTTTGGTCAAGCTGTCCGATAGTTGTTTATACAGTGCTCTGCTACAATGTTGTTCCATTCATCTCTGACTGCTTCACACAGCTGGTCAGTGTTCCCAAATTTTTCCCAACCAGTTTGGCCTTAATATGCACCCATATGTTCTCTATGGTGTTAAAACCTTTTATATGATGGAAAGTGCTTGGCTCATTTTTGCCCAGGAGTGTATTTCGTATTCGATGATCAAATGCACCACATAAAACAACTCAAATGAACTCAAAACAAAGTTTATTCGCTTGCCTTAAAAAACTACAGCGTTCTAAATTCTATTTTACGTAGAGTATCCCTATTCTGTTAGTAACGATAACCACCGAAAAAACCCTTATTCCTGATTGTCAACGCACAAAATACCAACTAAGTGCCGAAACTTGCTAAAGCAAATTTTAGGTTTAAAAAAATGTACAATTTGATGCTTATTCATCCCGTTTTCTCCCTACCCCTAAACACATTTAGTTTGTTAATTATGTATATGATTAAAGTGAAACAGTGGAGTAGTGGTAAAGTCAGTCAGCAGTGATATAACAAGCTGAAAACTTACCCACATATAAAGCAGGCGACGCTAAAATTCAACCGTGACTATTGTTTTATTTTTCTCCTTACCACCAAAGTTTGCTGTATCACCTCATGTAGTTAATAGTGTGACTGAATGTTTTGATGGACTTGTTTAATGAATCCTTTAATAATAATAAATCCTATCCGTGATATCGATACATATACATCAATACATATATACAATAACCGCTAGTAATTACGTATTTCATTAGGAAGAGATCCTCGACACAAATAGAAGTTTTGCGTTGGCCTTATTTCTCTTAGTCTTAACATTCACGATTATCCTAATGATGTTAGTCCATTTTAAGCTAGATTGATGGATTTAGGAAGAATGGGGTAGGTTTTCTAAGCAACTCCGTTCAGCACAATCTCGGGCCCCTATTCGGTCATATTTATACAGTTTGAAAAACCTTTGGTTAATGTTCCTTACTCCACTTTCCATTTTCTGGCTACCATGGTAACCAGGAGAACTGTCATAAAAAGGAACAACGCTGCCCGGTTAACCTTTTAATTTTAAACCCTTTGTTTAGATCGTCCAGTCTGAGTGGGGACGAGGGGGTCAGTCATAAGGTGCAGGACGGGTTGGGGGGGTGATATGGGATGGGTTGGGTCGCAGAGCTGGGCTCTGAAAGTAACGCGTACTTATTTGATAACCTTAGCAGTGTGTCATAGCAAACAAGTAAAGACGTTAAAGGGGGGGGCAGATACAAAGAAAGAAAGAGGGGGGGCAGATATAAAGAAAGTAAAGGAGGGAGTTAGAAGGAAAGTGGGGGGGGGTAGAAAGAAAGAAACGAGTAGAGAGGGAAAGAAGGAACAAGTCAAAATGAAGAAAGTAACGAGGGGTTCCAGCTAAACAACGTACCATTCGCGATAAGATAACAATGGCGTCAATGACAACTAGCAATAAAGAAGAAACAGGGGGGATCGGGTACTCTTCCCATATCACGTTCCTTATTCGATAATAAAATCCCTGGTGTCTCACGGTCAGTAAGAACAGCAAGATATTGAAGGAAGTACAAGAGTCTGAAATGAAGATCTCCGCCTACCAGTCGTTGAGTTGGGTTTGGTTTTTCATCCTACAAATATTTTCTTGCTACTATGAACTGCCTCTCAAGAAGTGATATTGGACGAACCGATCAGCTGTAAGTTGATCGAAAAGTTCACATTTGTAAGACGTGACCATCTCAATAAAATACCAATAATTTCTCTTCTTTACAAGCCTGGTTGCTGCGGGGTAAAACTGCAACTGAAGATGATTGATGCAATTTTGTATTGTATATATAATTATTATTTCTCATGCGCAGCAGGGCGCGTGGAGTCCCGATTTTCTTTGCATGTATCAGATTTGTGATCCTTTCAAGTCTCGAGTCTGGTTGAGACCAGGACTTTAAACACAAGTTTTTTTTATGGATGCAAGTCTGCCGAAGGGATAGCTCCACCTTAATCATACAGCTTATGGTGTATTAGCAATTAGCTGCTGAGTGCACAGGGAAATTTGGTCTACTGAAGAGTTTTCCACACTCTCATACCGGGAATCGAACCCAGAACCTTCTGCGCGTGAGGCTGACGTGCTAACCATTGCACCATCCGAGCAGACTTGATATATATATAATAAGCAAATAAATTCGTAGACATATATAAGACTTGTCAGTTTGGCTCAGTTAGTTAGAGAGCCGCCTAGCAATCACTTGGTCAAATCACAGTAGGGAAATGTTAATTTTATAACAGACAAACAGTGAAGAGTTTACTCCCATGGATTAGGTAAGGGATGTTCTTCTTACGGTGGAAAATAAAGTCAACTCTAACTTGGACTGGAGTTTGACAAAAACTAAACTATTTCTTGTAGTAAGTCAAAACTGCATGTTCTAGTAGTTAAAAAGCTTAGTAAATATCAAGATCAAAATATTTATATTCGTAAGATATGGGTTTTAAATGATCGATACGGCTGGGGGACTTAAAATCAATATGCTATGAATCATTGCCACCGCACTGACAGTACGATAAATGTACAGAATTTTTTTTCTACTGACGTCCTGGCTCTGCTTCCCACTGTCAAAGAACATTGTATACGTTCCTTGAACGTATAATGATTAATGTGCAAGATCAGTTGGAATTTTTTGATTTCGACAGCGATAGTAAAGCGACTTCGATGGCTCAGAATTCAGTTCTGAACAAACGATATCTTACTTTGGTTGCTTTATTTTATCTATCTATTGTTATTTTGTGTTGTTTGTTTATTTGTGCCTTACTCTGCAGTAAACTTGGGACTTGCCTGGAGGATGATGTAGTGATGCAAGTGGTCTGTGTTCGATCCTCGGTAAAAGCCAGTATTTCGAATGTCCATTTTCAAGCAGTATTGGTGCAACACAATCTTCCTACATCAATTTGGCTTTGCGTTAGACAAAACTAAGCTTAGTAAATATCTACTCTACAGTAAACTGAACAACAGCAGTAAAGTCATCAACAAGTTTATCTTGCAAGTAGATTCCTCACTAGTCACTACATTATTGTGGCCTTGTATCAGACTAGGCGTAACTTAGTAAATATCTACGCCCATTTTAGTATAACTAACACAGTGTTAGTACATTATTTCACTCTTTTAAACCCTTGGTTTCGAAGGTTCGGAATATTAAATGATCCTTGAAAACTTCATGAGAAACCGCTCAGAGCGGTGGGCGTAAAAGGCTATTATACATTTATTATTTATTGGGCTAAGCCAATTTGAAGGACAATGGTGAATATGTGGAGCACTCATTGACAATCGAACTATTCTATTCTTCAATTTTGATGCTTGCTTCTGGGTTCGAATTTGACCCCACAAGTTGATGAATCAGAACAGAAAATTCGTCACAACCAGCTACAGCAATAAATCTTTTTATATAAAGGTCCATGTCCCTTTTTTTGTTTGTGTGGGTGTGCAGATGACTATTTTTTGTCACACTATAGCAAACAGAAAGAGAGGAAGATTTAGCAAGACTTTACTGTGTATGTGTGTTCGCCTCTACACCGCTACTACTACTAATATTAATACTACTACAACAACTGTTTTGCTGCTGCTACAACTGCTGTCTTCGTTCTGGGTTTTTTTTATTTTTCATGAATAAAACTTTTTCTCATATCAAAAAAAGAAATTCGTGTTTTACCCAATGCTGTTGCCTTATTGTGTAAAACAAGTTTTAAAGCAGAAAATATGAAGTGTTCTAGAAAATCGATAGAATCATCAGGACAAAAAGAAATATAAATGAAAAAATTATCAAAGAAGCAGTGATAGATTTTAAACTTTAAACTGACGGCTGTATTGTTAAAATATAATAAAAAACATCTCCCTCCCCTATTTGGCTTTATACCTTCGTAAATATCGAGTCGATATAGGAGGGTGGATCAATAAGTCCCTAACCTGACACGTAGTTATTAGCTGAATTTTGATCTGAAAATACCGTACAATGTCCGATTTTTGTAATTAATATTCCACTGACAAGGAAATAGATTATGTTCAGAAGTAAATATTTGTTGCGTAAAATAAATGCCTTTTTCGTCGTTAAGTAAACATAAGTAGGGGAGTAAACTCTTAACTGTTTGTCTATCCTGTCACGTTAAGCCAAACCGATATATAAAATTAACATTTCCCTAATGTGGTTGGAAATCACGCACGACCAAATCACGAATCAGACTTATTGATGTACCTGGGTATAAATACCCTCATTTAATCCCCCAAAACAGAAAATTCGTCCACATTTATAATCCTTTTTTCCCTTGGGGATTAGATAATTATTTAACCCTTTTTGGTTATTTGAAATCTTTCAAATACCAAAACCCCAACCTTGTACTCGTTAAAATTGGTACTGGTTGTTAGTGAAGCTAGAAGAGTGTTCATGGTCTGTCTTATGAGAGTGTCGTACCTTACAAAATTCTTTTTAAATAATGTTTAAAAAAACACATTCAATACCTTGTCATTTTCATGGACTTGAGCACAGAAAACAGCCCGATTAGTGAGAGTAGCAAGTTGCATCAACAGAACAGAGAACAGTCTACCGCATCTCAAATAGATGTAAATTTTGTGTAGGCGTGTCGTTGCATGTATTGATGGTAATTATTAGATGCAGAAGAGAATACCCGTGAAAGAAATCTCGGGTATGTTTGAATTTATATGAAACGATATTTTAAGGAAAAAAATAGTAAATTTCTTTCAGCTGAAGAGACCATATTTTAAAATATTTTTTATTAATCCCAGTGAAAATAATTCACAGATATATTTGGATTGAGATGGCTTTTTTGGAGGCTGTTTTTAGAAAATATACTGAAAACGTTTACCGGGAAGAGTGCATAGTTTGAAATGGTGGGTAGGAGGTATTTTATCAGCATATCTTTTACCCTTGAGTGGAAGAGTCTAGTGTTACGGGCAGAGAACCAAGAAAATCCCACAGTTCATTATTGGAGTAGATACTTTTCCGAAGAATATTTACTTAAAGTCACCTGACTGTTTTGACTTCAGAATCAAAACTGTTTTGTTTCTGTCGCCCGCTGACTTCGCAATCAGAAAAAAGATGACTCATTACAATATTTATATATTCATATAAACCTTTACCAAAACAAGGAAACTTTTTCACGTTCAGCTGAGAACTTCCCACTGTTGCCTGCCGTAGTCGATGTTCGATCCTAGGTAAAAAGCTGGGATTATTTCGAATGATGATTTTCAAGACTAATTGGAAGATTAGTGAACACAGTTTTCCTACTGCTCATTCCCCTGTTTTAGCCTTGTGTCATACAAAGCAAAGCTTAGTAAATATCAAGATCAAACTATTTATATTCGTAAGATATGGGCTCTTAAATGATCGATACGGACGGGGGACTTAAAATCAATATGTTATGAATCATTGCCACCGCACTGACAGTACGATAAAGGTACAGGGTTTTTTTCTACTGACGTCCTGGTTCTGCTTCCCACCGTCAAAGAACCTTGTACATGTTCATTGAATGTATATTAACGATTATTACTTAACTAGCATGGATACCCGTCAAAAATGACGGGGTTATTTATGTACGTATCAGCAATAAGGAGCCAAAAGCGATTTTATTAGGTAACTTTTTTTTTTATTAATTCATGTATCCTAATTTTAAGTTTTCTGAAAGTCTCAAGTTAAGAAAAGTCGTCACTGATGCAGTATGAAAAAAAGTCATAGAAAGTAACTTATTTCATTAAAAATATAACATATTTCCTTACAAAATAAAGTTGATTGCCAAATTTAACAAATCTGGCCTTTTTAAAAAAGCATTTGGCCATGAACTTTTTAGTTTGGCCATATTTAAATTTTGAACCATTTTGACTTTCTTGTATTTAGTGCTGAGAGTATTTGCATTTGGCCATTTTTGCGAGTTTTTGGCCAGAAACAGCTCCAAGAACCTAGCAACTGCCTTTCCCCTTCTAATTGCTTCCTCGCTGTGTAGGCTACATGTAGGCTGCATTAAAAAAGGAGTAAATGAATCAAACTTCACTTGCATCGGGTGAAAGAAAGGGAAGGAAAACCCGGGAGTCTAGTGTTATAACAACAGACGATCACATTTTAAACCCCTTTGATTTTTTTCATTGCTGTACAATGCATCTTATGTGGACCAGTCCATTTTGAGTTTTGGGATGTGTCAGCTATCAGACACAACAGACAACCAACCATACAGACATACTCATTTATATATTTGCCTTTTATATGATAAGATATGAATTTTTGATGTGGTGATTTTAGGATCTATGAACACTATTGAAATCAAATACTATCATGAATTAAATGAGAATAATTCTGATTGTATTGTGGGTGGCTTGCGATAGTCTCTAAGTCGATGGCTCTAGGCATAAGTATTTTACACCGATAAAAAAAAACTTATGATTTCCAGAAAGCTTTAAACTATGACTTGATCTAAACTCTGACGACGGGAGTTCACAGAATAAATTGTGGGATTTTGTACCTAATTTTAAACTTGAGTAAAAAAAATCTGTTTTTGAATTTAACATTATTGGAGCATGTAGTTTGCACATTAATAAAGCTGCCTTTCTGCAGTAGATTTCATACTCAGAATATTTGAATTAATTTCCTCACAGTATATTTTCAATTTGTGCAGAGAGAGGGCATTTGACGTACAGCGGTACCTCTCTTAACGAGGATAATCCGTTCCACATTGCGTCTCGTTAGATGAAAATTCGTCAAGTGAATATTTAAACCTATGGGATTTCAGTAATTCGTTCCAAATAAAAATATCGGATCCCTAAAACCTTAATAATAACCTTGTAAATAATGTACAATATACTAATCACTTTTAAATAATGTATAAATACAAATAAACATGTAAATAATGTGATAAATAAATAGATAATCTATTATAATTCACCAAATGTCCGTCAGTCTGTCTGTCTGAAAATAAGCGCCTAGATACTAGATATAAATCTAGATAATTATAAATGAATTCTAGATGATTTGGGATACTTTTATGAAATTTCGTAGTTATTTTCTCGCAAACTGAACATATTTCGCTAAAAGATTTTTATCTTTTGACAATTGGGACTTGTCGCTAAGTAAAAATTCGTTATAAGAGGTAACATTATATTTTTTAAAAAGACAAGAAAAGTAACTTTGAAACGGATACATGCAAAATGTTCACAAACTGTTCTAATAACTAGCAATTTTAATACGAGAAAACTATTTAGTGTTATTGAATTTTCAACTTTTTCTCTGTTTCAAGTACAGGTTGGGATGGTGAACACTATTTTCGCTTTTCGTCTTTTTTCGTAAAATAGGAAAAGTGGCGTAAACCGGGGGATACCTGAAAAATGCTCACCTCAGTTGCATGTAAAAAAAAGTTAAATTTAAGCTGACTCACCGCTATTAAAATAAATAGCGAGAAAGAATTTCACAATTATCGCTATAATTTTTCGAACATTGTACATAAAGTAATATTCTGCTAAATTTAATATAAAAACAATAACATGACATTCTGAGTTCATGAGTCATTGACACTCAATGAAGTAGGTATTTCAGTTAGTCTATACAAGTGTCCCCCGTTATAACTCGGGTGTTGGAGTCCAAGAAAGCCAACAGCGTCATAACCAAACGGCGATAATCAGGGTTGCCAATTTATCCTTTTTGGAACTAGATCTAGCTATTTTGGAGCTTAATTAATTTGTTGGGGTCCACCCGTGTTATAACGCAAAACCGCGATATAACAAACAGCGTTATAACGGGGGGAGGCCTGTATTAATATCCTGTCGTTTTAAGGACACAAAAATGGAAAACTGGCCTTGCATATTGAATTACGTTTGATGTAAATAATTAACTTTCCCGCCTCTCTTTGTCTTTCTCTTCCCACCCAACCCTCTCTCTCTCTCTCTCTCTCTCTCTCTCTCTCTCTCTCGTCCACTCTTGCTTCTCGCTACGAGACAGTGTCTCATAGCGGGATGCAAGGGGACATGACGATCTTTCAACATTTCCTTTAGTCCAGTGATTGGCCAACTTGAACGACATTAAGGGATATTTGATGCTTTCGCTCAAATTACGTGACTTTTTCCTGCTTTATTATTAGTATTATTATTGATATTGTTATTATTGTTGTTGTTGTTGTTGCTGTTATGAAACTAACACATCTAAATCTTATTAAAAATAATAGCATTAAGAGCAATAGAAATAACGAGAGACATAAAAAAACAAAGACTATTTAATATGGTGTGAACTTGGTATGGACTATATAACAGAGTATCAAACTAATCATTTGATCAGGCAGCAGGGGTACCGACCGGAAAAGAAGGATGACGTTTTACGGAAGTGGGTGATGCTGTTGTAGGTGGGACTGCTGAACTGTGATTGATAGTGCTGATAGTATTGCTTGGCCCTGGGTTGTTTCATGTTATAGATAGATAGATAGATAAACATACAGACATAGACAGACATAGACAGACAGATAGACAGAAAGACGGATAGACAGAAAGACAGACACAAGATAGATAGACATACAAACAGACATAGATAGATAGATAGATAGATAGATAGATAGATAGATAGATAGATAGATAGATATATCGAGAGATAGAACAGATTGAGATATATACAGACATCGAGTGATAGGAACAGATTGAGATAGAAACATATTGATATACATACATACATACATACATACATACATACATACATACATGCAGACAGACAGACATACATGCATACATACTAGGAAGACCTACGGACTTCGCTAACATACATACTGGAAATCGACACCTTACAAAACAAACGTCAAAATCGAATAAAATGTAATGTTATCGTCGGAACCTTTGTGACATTAGTAAGAAGAAATATTGGAAAAATATCTGAGATAAAAATTATTTTTATACACCTTATAGAACAGGAGATATTATGAAAACAGATAGTGCAAAAGACTGTAGCTGTGTAAACAAAAGATTACATATAATACTTTTCATTTGAAAATGTTTCAAAGCTTTCACGAGCAAAACACACATTTTAAAATTTTACAAAATATCGAATATTTATTGGATTTTAATAAAATTTTCGGTACTTATGTAATAAAGGATGAATTTTTAAAAAAAAAGAAGTTTCCATTCGAAATTTCGGGAAAAACATTTTTTTTAATGTGATGAACCCCCTTCCTTTAATTCATTTGATGATTTTTGTTAAATAATGAGTTTTACACATATATAAAGATAGGTCCATGAAAAAATAAATTCTGTTTACCTTTTTGAAAAAACAGCTTCGGGGGTCGGCACCAAAACATTATTTAGGAATTTAAAAAACTGAAAAATAAAGTAGAATATTGCTCTTCTTGGCTAGTTTTTATCTTTATTTGCTAACTTATATTTTATGGCTATTTTCCGTAAAAAGAAAATAAATTATTAACATTAAAAGATTTTTATAGGGATTCTTTTTTATTATTATTTCGAATAATTCGATTTTTGTTGTTTTATTCTTTCATTTACTTTTAAAGATCGAAATTTATGTCATTTTAACGTAGCAATCGTGAATTATTTTTTTTAAAGATTTTTTTTTAAATACTGCTTTGGGGAATTTTTCATATATTTTTTGTTATTTTTAATTGGACAATATTTTTTTTAAGGATGGCCGTAACTAAATCAAATCAAGTGACTTCCGGTCATTAGGAAAAAATTAAGTCGACCGCATTTTTTTTATCTTTCATCGCGCAATCCCTTATACATGTCGTCTGCTATTGCTGACATGGCCTGTCAATCACTTATCGATCTCCCATGACGGATTATACCAACCCCTACTGTTGAAAAAAGCTATATTTCATTATTTTCAGGTGTTTTTTTTTTTTTGCAGCATGTGACGATTTTTCGCCACATTTCAGTTGAGTAATGACGAAACTAACTTTTGCATATTAAATTATATCCATTGGAAGTGAAAATTATTTTTAGTAGATTTTTTATTTCTAGAATTTAAATTTTTTTAAATTTTGAGACCTGTCAACAAAATGGCGTCAAAATTATTGATTTATCGATTAAAATGTAAACATTTATTTTAAAAGTTCAATTCTACGTTGTAATTAATGAAAATTTGTTTTTCTTTCTTTTTTTAACGATAATTTGGACTATTCTCTTTCTAACAAAAACAAGAAAAACATAGGAACACATTCTTTTTAATTTTTAATTTCGTTTTAAAATAGGGTGTTGAAGGTTTCAAAAGTTCCGCGAGTCTGCCTAACACATACATATAGATAGAATGGCACGGATAGAGTCGGAAATATGAACAGTATACAGTTAGATAGATAGATAAATAGATAGATACGTGTGTGTGTTCTGAGGGTTATCCTTTCACGGGGAATCTCTAACTATAATCTCCGCAAAATAATAAGAAATAAAGAAAATCTTCAAAATGAAATTATTATTACAAATATGAAGAATATCTGGGTAACAGCATTGACCAACTTGTATATCGTTAAACAAAGAAGATAAACGGCACTAACTTTAATTCTTTTCTGGATAAAATCTTGTTTCGTCCTTTGTTTTATTCTTTTCATTTCAGAACATAAACCTCGTTGATTCTCGTTGTTACCCCCCTCCCCCCAAATCCAGCTGTAACTTAATCGCCAGTGTCTGATTTCTTTACTGAAAATAACATTGGTGGGATGATTATTTTGAGATCCAGCTAAAACCAATGAGATTATGTTATCATGACTAAGCGTGTGAAATGAATGGGTTACGGTACTTTCGTCTACACCACTTTAGCAAATGTCAGTTTTGTCTAAATCATTTTGGTCTAAAATCACTTTCGTCTACATCGCTTTAGCAAATATCAGTTTTGTCTATATCACTTTGGTCTAAAATCACTTTTGTCCCCACAATATCTCCAAAAGTTCTCAATGAATTTCAATGAAATTTTGTCGAATGTTAGGCCAGAAAGAATTGATGACAATAAAAAAAATATCTCTCAATCAAAAAGAATCCCTGGATCCACCCCAAGATTTCATCAATTCTTCCTTAGCCCATGGCCAACCATTCGACAAAATGTCATTAAAATTCATTGAGAACTTTTGGAGATATTGTTGGGACAAAAGTGATTTTAGACCAAAGTGATTTAGACAAAACTGATATTTGCTAAAGTGATGTAGACGAAAGTGATTTTAGACCAAAGTGATTTAGACAAAACTGATATTTGCTAAAGTCGTGTAGACGAAAGTACCGTAACCCAACCAATGAGGTTCTGTCATCATGATGAAGTGTGTGAAATTAATGATTTTAGTTATAATTTGATTATTCCAATGTATGTGTATCAGTAATCCCAGATAGCACACGGTTTTAAGTAATCGGTGTTTTATTAATCCCTGGCTAGATTTTCTTATCAGTATAGTTTTGTTGCTATTTATCGCAGCGTTGGGTTGTTACGTTTTCCGACGGTTAAGTAAGCCGCATGTATCGGAAATAAATAAGTAGACCCCGATGGGATTTAAACTCGCATCGCGTATCTCTTTGGGGGCTACTTCTTCATTTACGATCCATGCTGCTTACTTAACAGTCGTAGAATATAAAAACGACCCGAGCGTTGCGATAAAAAGCAACAAAAATAAGATGAAAGTAAAACTAGTTAAAAAATGAATAATGATAATGCTTCATCTAAGAAATTCGGCCAACTTGATATTTGAAAAACAATTCGAAACAACAAATTAATTGATGGTACATATTCTCAGAAAGGCGGGAATGCATTATTAATACAGTAATACCTTGAATAGTTCGGTTTTGATTAGTGCTGGTTTGATGTAGTACGGTTACGGTATTGCTCTACAAATTAATGTAACTAAGTATAAGCTGAAAAAACACATTAAATTATAATTGAAGAACCGTGCGGTTTTGAACAGTACGGGACATTTTCGAACAAATTAACCGCATTAATCAAGGTATATCTGTATTTCAATGTGTGTCTACATCCTAAGAAGAAATGTCTCTTTCGAGGATGACGCAAACAACAAATTTCTAAAAGAAACCATTTTTTTTTAATGATGATTAGCAAAAAACGATTACAACAGGCGCGGATCCAGGGGAGTCCAGGGGAGTCCAGAGGAGTTCAGAGGGTTGCAGACCCCTCCTGCTCGGGCAAGGCACAATTAAAACAGTTTTAAATATCTAAATTTTATAAATAAAAGACCCAAGTAATCATGTACCTTAAAAACAAAAATCTATTATTTTGTCTTCCATCTAATATAAGTAAGATGTCTTCATGGACCCGCTAATGTACAAGTTTTTCGGAATCACCTTCACCCTATATGTTCTAGGACTGCTTGAAAAATATGCTCATCTGTACTTTAAATGATGTTTATATGTTTACTGTATAAACTAAATACGACACACGAACAAGTCTTCATTGATGCATGCAATATGGCTTCAATTCAGTGTGAATATAACCTCCTGCTCCTTATGTTCTCATACGAGAGTTTCGTGAGACACATGTCTTTGTTCAAGGTTCGGCTGTTTGCATAGTGCACCCAACCCTTCCTCGCTCCGCAAGCTTCATTTTTTTCTTTCTTTCCAGCCGAGCAAGAATAGTCGCGTGTCATTCTACTAAACCTTAATGTTTCGCCCCCATTTTTTTATGGATGTTAGTTGCCTGCTTCAAGGACATAACGAATATATCACGAGTTTAAGCCGTTCGCTTCTCCCTCACAAGCGTGCATAACCTTCAAGTAAGTTGTTTCGTGCCGTCATCTTTGTAGCTTTATAAGAAAGGCGTGATCTATCAAGAGTGAAACGCAGGCTTCCAAAAGTTACTGTACCCCAATACATGGCTAGTCAATTTGACGTCTTCTTGATACATATCATTAAATTGGAAAAAGAGTCAGGACACTGTTGCATAACCTTTTCTTTCTATGAGCACCAAGGCACATCAATGCACTCGTGTAGAAAAGAAAAAATCCGTTTTTTTATTATTATCAAAGCCAATCAATAAAAGCGAATACGTGTTTTGTGTATCTGTACAGGCTAGCATATGCGTATTTTTTTTTCTTTCTCTCTCTCCTCTCTCTCTCTCCCCCCTCTCTCTCTCCCTCTCTCTCTATCTCTCTCTCTCATACATGCACATGCCTACATTTATACAGAATCGGACTGATGCTTAATCGAACTAAGCGATCAGGACCCCCAAGAGTGATGGGGGCCCCAAAAAGGCGTTGGAGGCCTAAATCAAATTCTGCTTATGGCCCCTTAAAGGCTTGGACCGGCCCTGCATTTATAGCAATAAATATGAGGATGTCTGGTGTAAAGCGATGGCTAGCAGCGTCATCTTGCCAGTGGTTCCCAACCTGGGGGGGATCCTCTCCTCCAGGGGGGATTTGGGTAGTCCAAGGGGAGAATTAGGCTATTAGGAAAAATAAAAGTCCAGTCTAGAGATATGGTTTCTGCACTTCTATCTATCAAGTCGAAGGCTTGAAATTTGAGAATGATTTAAGATATGCTCTCTTACCAATAGAACCACAAATCGAAGAACTAGTGGCAAAAAACAAGAACATAGATCACATTGTTGTGTATATCAGT
>VCCN01006703.1:7393237-7407817 GCA_006491835.1 Architeuthis dux | reverse complement strand
CGCTCATACGAAAATGTATATAGGTGTAACTATGAGTTCTTACATACCTTGGTATAGCAACTGAAGATAGGTAGACAGGCCCGAATATACAAGTACGTATATAAAAATCCATATAAGTTCGTATTCAATTGTATGCCTTTTTGCATAAATATGTGTACTTATGTTTTACTCATGTTCATGTCTGTACATTCTACGAGTTTATTCTCTGGGTAGGGTATCAGTGTGGAGGGGTGTTTTGGCGGAGCTGGCGGAGGCGCAGAAATATGTTTGATAACTTTGTTATTTCAGGTGGCAAAAGGGAATGTAGTAGAAGTCGTGAGGCGAGAAAAAAGTCCAGCAAGAATAACAATAGAGATTCAGTAAGTCGTGAGATCTGGCAAAGATACGTTATGTGGAATTCTGCTTTAAATTACATGTCCGAGTTCGAGCGACTGTGCATATGTGTTTGAAACTGTTTAGGCATACGTTCGTATAGACCGATGTCACTGTGTATGCATCTTGGTATGGATGGATGTGTGTGTGTGTGTGTGTGTGTGTGTGTGTGTGTGTGTGTGTGTGTGTGTGTGTGTGTGTGAGTGAGAGAGAGAGAATATTTACGAATCTCAGCTTAAGCTGACACAGACCCACAGTAATGCCACTCTCTGTGAAGATCGAACTCTTTATACTAATAATGTTTTGTAAGCCTAAACGTCGCTCTGATCCGCTGGCGATATTGTCCTCGTCGCCGAGAACCTTTATGAACTTCAGATAATGTTAGACGAGCTGAATTGAAGAAAGTTGGTCTTCACATAAACTTCAGTAAAACCAATGCCAAGTGTAACAAGTACGTACAAGACAAAGAAAAGAACTATCAAAATCGGAAACGCAGAGCTAAAGAAAGTAGAACACTACATTTACCTGGGACAACGAAGTAGAACACTACATTTACCTGGGACAACGAAGTAGAACACTACATTTACCTGGGACAACGAAGTAGAACACTACATTTACCTGGGACAACGAAGTAGAACACTACATTTACCTGGGACAACGAAGTAGAACACTACATTTACCTGGGTCAACGAATCTCCATGAAATCCTCAAAAGAAGAAGAAATCAAACGAAGAATCACTCTAAGTTGGCAAGCTTTCGGCAGAGCAAGCTCAACCTTCAAGAATAAGAAGATCCCATTGGTCTTAAAAAGGAGGGTCTGCAACCAATACATCCGCTGGGTAGTCACCTGTGGTGCTGAAACATGGAACCTAATCAAAAGATTGACTCTCAAACTAAGAACCATGCAACGTGCCCAAGAGAGGACCATGCTCAACATCACATGTATAGAACGCAAGACAGCACAGTATATTAGAGAAAAAAAAAGAAGTCAGAGATATCATAAAATCCATTAGAAAACTCAAATGGCAATGGTCGGGGCATGTTGCAAGAGTGTCAGACAACCGCCGGACATCACGACTCACAACGTGGCTCCCCTGAGATCATATGCGAAATTGTGGCCGGCAATAAATAAGATGGCGTTCAGAAAAATTTAGAAAACATTGGCACCGCGATGCCAACGATCGAGAGTTCTGGCGAATCTTGGGGAAGGTCTATGTCCAACGACGGGGCTGCTGCTGCGGATGATGATGATTGCTTTCTTTTTCTCACTTCCTCTCAGAGCTCTCTCTCTCTTTTTATCTTCCTCGCTTCTCAATCAGCCAAGGCCACCTTGGGAGCTACATTTTATGTTTCTCTTCAGATTAATAAATACCAGCATTTGATTTTAGAACTTTCCTTTTTCTCTAACATGGTTTGTGCGACAAAAATCAAATCAAAAGATGAAATAATAAATTTTATGACAAATCGGGTTTCTTTTTTCTTTCAGACTTATGCACATTCTAAAGTAAATACATTGAAGAAGCGAAAAAGGAAAAAGAAATTCAATAAACTCCCGTTATTAACAAATTTGCGGCTGGATTTTATACGGAGTGTATTAATAAATAGAAACCAAAAAGTACAGACAGAAAAGGTGGCATTATTTTAAAGGGTTTGCACTGAAATCTTCAAGTGCTGTTGCTGCAAATTAATCTCCGACAATAATTTTGCGAGAATATAAAAACAAAGAGCCGTTAGAATGTGTGTGCCATTAAATAGTGCCGGTAGAACGAATGCTGTTTCAACGAGAGTTTACTCTATTAAGGTTGCTTGGTCGGCCACAAATGGCGTCCTGATGCGAAGACAACACGTCACAGTTTTACGTATAACACTAGGCCAAACTTTACCATGAAAACAACTAATAAAAATGATAATCTTTTACTCTCCCAGGTAAATCAATTTCTATCCCTCGTCAAGGTTATGGTCTAATTTCTCCACTTCCTTCTTCTGATTTCCATGCATATCCACTTTTTCTTCCCGAAACATCTCCCAACTGATGCCAAGAAGCGTTGGTCGAAATCTAGGAAAGTCAAATTTCATAGTAGAGACGCCCGGTCGACACTACACAATCTTCTGAAAATATGACCAGTGGCTAAAACAGTGCAATGTCAAGTAGAAAACAACCTTCTCGTTGGGCACCTTGGTAACAGCAGATATCAGTTCAAATTTACAAATACCGAGGGCCACGGCACCACAGAAAGCGTCACAGAAAGCTTGATCAGTCTTGTGAACTGGACCGTGCTAATAAGTCCACGCCAGATGGTAAATGTAGTCTTAAATTGCTCATTAATTATTCTTGTAATCAGTGCTAAATACATATTATTTATGTATGGGTAATACATGTACATGTAGTGTACGCGATGTACTTACAAGTAACAGCACAGAATAAAAGAACTAGAATAATTTATAAAAAAAGCAATGACAAGCAATTTCATTGAAAATGTATATAAGACAATAGAGCACCGTACTATAAAAAAAACAGAGAACATATATTAGTATTTGTTTTTAATAGGGGACGTAAGCCCCCTCAATATCATAGACCCATTCCAACTGGTTCACCTGCCCCCATCTTTTCTAGCCCACTTGTGAAAACATCTTCTCTGGGTTGGCTGAGACAATGATCACCGTTCCAAACAATCCAGGAATTATTAATGAATATGAGCGAACGCTGCTTGTTATTCTGTTTGCAATAAATCTAAGTCTTCGTTGCGTTCAAGTTTATTGTCTCCATTGCTGTTGTTTGACTGGAAGAGGAAGTGTTTGCAGGGTGGTGTTCACGTATTCATTAATTGAACATTCAATACATTTCTACACTGTGTTGTTGAGGGTTCAAGACAAAACATCTTACTATTAATCTTTGACTACTAATTACCTTCAGTTGCTGGTAATTAGCAGTCAAATATTAATAATAATGATTTATAATACTTCATCCAATCAAACATCATTGCTTTACTGATACAAAATATCTTACTGTTTTTATTAGTTCTGAGGAGATACATGTCGCAGTAATGAGGTGTGAAACGAATAATAAAAACTAGCGAAACCCATGGAAATCCCATGATTATTGACAAACACCTGAGTTATATTTTGTTACATTGATTTATTATCTGTCGAATGTATAATATATTCATGGGCATGGTATAATTAAACACTTTTGGCACCAACAAAGAATTTTGTGCTAAAATATAAGGTAAAAAACGTAAAAGCTAAAAAAAAACGGGAACTACAAATCATATTTTCTCCACATGCCTTCGGGTGATGAAATACAGAGACACGCAAGAAGTAAATAGAAACCAACAGTTTTGCTTTATCTTTATTCAAGAATTTACAGTAAAAAATGAAGTTTTGACTTCCCTTTAGCAGTCTTAAGAGCAACAATTCGTCTTGGCATAGGATTAATTAGTTATTTAATTGAAGTTTGAGGTATTTCAGACCAGGATTGGTGTAAGAGATTCAGCAAATCTGATCGTATTGCTGGCCTTTTAGACTTCTTACACAAGTTCTTATCTAATATTGTCCACAGGTATTCAATGGGATTCATGTCAGGGGACTGACTTGACCAAAGAAGTCATTTGAACTGCATTGAACAACACCCCAGCGCCATCCACTTCAAAACCCACACATTGACCCCTTCAAAAAAGTAACTCCCCTTTTAACAAACCAGGACACTTGGCATATAATACACAAAACACATATAGTTTCATTCACAGCACACCACATGGATGACCGCAGGACTCTGCTATGTTCAATTTTCTTCTGAAGACGTAACTCGCAGTGACAAAATGCATAAAGATTTATCTTCAGATAAATCGGCTATGGCCGACCACATCTCGAGAGAGAACGGCGGGCGTCTTCCTCTTCGGGAGGAAGTCAAGGTTATCGCCAGAGAACGTTGTTGGTAGCAGAGACAAATCAAAAATGCAGCTCACATCAAAATGGCGACTAAATGCATTAGCCAGACAAGCGCGGATTTAAACCCGATGTGGCTTCCACTTCTCAACAAATCCAAACCCGACAAAACAAAGACACAGAAACACCAGGGCCATGCGCTATAAGGGCTACCCCCTCTCTTTAAGCATAATTTCTGTTTAACTCATCACACTCGTATTTTACACCTGAAGAAGGCCGAAGAATGGATCGGCCGAAACGTCGTGTTTATAACACAAATAACAAGAAGGAGTTCAACCGTCCGAAGAACCATTTCAATGATAATAAACATGTTTGAGATGTAACACGCTTCTCTCATTCTTTCTTTTCCACATTGTCTAACCATATCCACCATTCTGTCGGATTCCCTCACATCCATACACGAGAGAGAGAGAAATAAAATTAACACATATATAGAAGTATATATATTATTTAAATTGTTTTATTATAAGAGTGCTCAATACACAAAAAGAAGAGCAGAAATATGAATATAAAACAAAAGTTGGGCTCATACAAAGTTTCACTATCGAAGCAGATTTTCAAACGAAAATTTCATTTGAAAATCTGCTTCGATAGTGAAACAAAGTTTTGATTTGTTGATAACTGCAGTTAGGGGCATGAAGAAAGATTTGAGTGACTTTGTCAAAGGCCAAATTGTTATGACCAGAAGACTTGGTCAGAGCATCTCTAAATGGCACGACTTGTTGGGTGAGTGAGTACTTATCGGCAGTCGTCCGAAGAGGGAAAAATCACCATCTGCCGACAAGGTATTGGGCGGCCAAAATGCGAGAAGCGAATGGAGGCTTTCTTGCCAAGTACGAGCCAACAGAAGGGCTATTGTGGCACAGATTGCAGATAGCGTTAATCTAGATGAAGGAACACTACACACAGTACATCGATCCTTGTTGTGCACGCGGCTGTGTAGGCGCAGTTCCGTCAAAGTACACATGCTAACCAATGTCCATCGCCGGAAGCGTCTTCAATGGGCACGTCGGAACTGGACCTTGTATCAATGGAAGAAGGTTAGCTGGTCCGATGGGTCTTGATTCCTCCTGAATAAGGTGGACGGTTGAGTACGTGTGCGTCGTTATTCTTGGGAAGCGATGGTATCAGAATACACTGTGGTGTCAGTAACAACGAGCCAGTAGAGGCAGTGTGACGGTTTAGGCAACGCTCTGCTGGGGAAAACTGGTTCCTATCATTTATGTGCATGGTACTCAGTCGCGTACCACCTACCTCAGCCTCAAAGACTAGGTAAACCCTTTCATGGAAACAGTCTACTACATTATCAGAAGAACAATGTGTAGCTGAAGCCAGACGCACATGGTTTGAGATAAAGTAAAATTTCAAAAGAACCAAGTGTCCGAGTGTAAGAGTTTGGATGAGGAGTTACCAGGCGCCACCGTGCGCGCCTGATGATAGGGAATCGATCTTCACAGACAGACGGAGTCGGTTTTTGCCCGGCCTTGTCCCCACTAATGAGAATATAAGTGGGATCGGAGGTCTCCCTGGTGAATCTATGGACATTTTTCCTCCGTAGGAAGGCGACCCCAAATTTGATCACGCAGAAGCCGGGGTCAGAATAATTTGACCTTGTGACTCCTGGATTAATCCGAAACACGTGTTCAGCACACATACACATTTCTTGGCCCATATTAAGGCACTGCCCAGACACTTCCAGGCAGTACCGCAGAAAGTTACACAATGCGCCCTTTAACATTGCACGAGTTGTATGGGAATGTTTTCAGGAACATGAAGAAGACTTTACTGTGTTGCTCTGACCACCAAACTATCAAGATCTCAATCTCATTGAGTACTTTTGGGGTGTGTTGGACCAACAAGTTTGCTTTGCAGAATCTCCCCCACGCAACTTGCATCAGTTAAAGGGCCTGCTGTTAACAACCTGGTACCAGATCCCAGAGAAAACTCTTAGAGTCCGTGCCTTATCGGGTAAGAGCTGTCTTGCGGGCACATGGAGGACCAACACCTTATCAGGCAGTTGGTCATAGGGTTTTGGCTCATCAGCGTATATCATTAAAGGTGGTGGAACCCTTTTCATGCTCGAAATTACGTTATGAGTATCTTTATGTAGCTTTATGAACTATAACAGAACAACAGAAGCAATAATTAAACATAATAATTATCTTTCACACTGCAGTTTTGGTAAAGCGATATAAACGAAATTCCACACGAATGAGCTATAAAAACATTTAGTTATAAACAATAGTGTTTTCTCTAGAAGGCGTGTGCAAAGAAAGAAATAATAGTGATAATCAAAGAGCAGTTGCGAAATGTGTGTTTCCCATGTACTGAGTTGATTTTAGTTTGTAGGTGTTTTCATTTCTAACAAGCCAGTGGTTATTAGATACAATTATTATGCCGTGATAACAAAATGTGATTCAAATTGATTGTATCACGTATTTGTTTGCATCACTCGAGCAAACGCACACACACCTACACACACACACACGCACACACACACAAAGAGGAAGCGAATAAAAGAAAAACTGCAATGAATTCAGCTGCTGTTTGTTGTTCACCTCGTGATGATTTTGAATTGCAACATGTGATTTACCATTTCATATGGGCGGTGGTTTTTATCTCTCAGAATTTAATTTGAATATGAATCTATATAATAATTTTGGACGGAGATTAACTAATTCATACACGTCATTTATCAATTGTTCACTCTGAAAATATACTTTGTTGTGGTTTCCGAAGGCTACCTACATATGCAATACATGGAATCTCCTCAAGGCTACTCAGAAATAAATCTCTATCATTTTAATATATATGAACCATGGTTTTCAGTTTAAGTGAAGAATTTGCCTTGCAGCATTATGTTGATCTATAGACCCTCATAATTGGAGTTGCAGGGCGTGCCCTTTTCTGGGGGCTAGTTATTTTTGTTTGTTTGCTTGTTTTATGCTTTTATATATTTAGTTGGGGTACAGAACTTTCGTCTACATCACTTTAGCAAATATCAGTTTTGAATAAATCACTTTGGTTTAAAATCACTTTTGTCCCACCAATATCTCCAAAAGTTGTCAATGAATTTCAAGGACATTTTGTCGAATGGTTGGCCATAGGCTAAGGAATAATTGATGAAATTTTAGAGTGGATCCAGATTGGCTAGGGAAGGATTGTCAACATAAGGACTTGCAGTACAGCTACAGCTTCTTCTACTGAGCACTAAAACACTTTGAACATACAAGGCAGGACACCTCATCAAATGGTTATTGGTAAAGGACCGAATTATCCTAATCGGATACCAAATGACCTTTACTAAAGATACTGGATAAACAATGACCACTGCTTTTGCCTGATGATGACGATAGACAGAGTAGCAATGAATGATACCATTCGTTTATATTGTATATATTTTGATATATACGTAACAGTATTGCTTTTAGCGAAATGCCGTTCAGTATAGTGGATCCAAATTTGATTATACCAAACCTCTTTATTAATACCTTCGGCAGGGCCATCGATAGTTATGGATGGTTTTACAGTCATTGTAAAAGAGTCGAACGATATCTCAAAATGTATTAGCGCTAAATTTGAACTCGGTTCACTGATGCTAACCGTTATGCTTTCTCGGACCTCCGTTTGAGTATAACTTTTAAAACGATTAAGCACAGTTATCCCCCGCTTTTCGAAAGTTCGATTGATGCCACTTTTTCGCTTTTACGAAAAAAGGCGAATAGCGAAAATAGCGATCAGCGCTTGCTCTGCAAGTGAGCCGTTATAGTGGCAGCGCGCACCCTCCTCTTCTCTCTCCTACACCTCTGTCATTATGTACCTCTCACCACCCCAGCCGTCGACTACTCATCCTAACATACTATCATCACCATTTTGAGGTCTGCGAACGCTCAAAATATTTTCACATATAAATTAATGATGATTGCTTCTTCGCTTTACGCCATTTCGTTTTACGAAAGTTTTTTTTATTGAAACGCTCTAATTTCGGATAGTGGGGGAAACCAGTATTATCATTTATAGTTCCTTGATTTTGTAGATTGCACGAGTATTCGAACCTATTAGCTTATAAGTTGAGTCTGAAGTTTCTGGAAGTGAAAACATGTTATTTACACATGTGAACCTCCAATATGCACTGTTTACTGGCTGTTGTAGATTGATGGCTTAATGAGCCAAGAAAAAAGGTAAGATAAAGCTAAATAGTGGTAAACAGTTAATTCTTCAATACCCCCCCCCCCCCCAATAAAGATAATCACCTGAATTAGCACTGAGTCATATGTCCGTACGTTTCACCCCTGCACCACGTTGGCTTAATTATGAAATGAATTACGTCGAATTATAGTCAATGAGAAAACAGAAGGTGTTGAGTGAACCCTCCGTTCAGTATGAACAGAAGTACGTAGAACTTTTGTCAATGAAAAAAGAGGAGTGTCAGACGGAACCCTCGTTCCCCTCACAATGATTTAGGTAGAGTTGTTGTCATAGATAGTGGGAGACGGAGAAACCGAAACATCCATCGACCTCATTCGTCTTAGTGTTACTGCTGTTATCAGTGTTTCATTAACCCCAAAAGCGAATTACGCCCCCAAACACTAAAACTTGTCTAAGAATTGATTTTATTGTAAAAAATATGCGTGCCATTCGTGAGAGGAATGATAAACGAAACCTCTGGTATAAAAATATATGTTTTCTGATGTTTATAACCGAAGATTAGCTCGAAAATGACCTCTGGTGACCTCGAATGATCTCGATGTGAGAAGTCGATTTTTATTGATTATACATGCAGAATAGTACTCGATATTCCTTGTAGTCTTCGTGGAGAAGAGGCACGGCCAAACAAACTAACAAACGGATGGCTCAAAGATTAGTATAGATTGGATTGGATTACCAAGAACTTTATTATAAGACTGAAGCGGAAGTTTCCAGCGTTTTCTTTTCGACAAAATGTTTTATTCATAAGAATTGATGCATTATTATTCCGTGATCAAAGTATTTTCCTTGGTTTCAATGACCTTACATCACCTTTCAGCGAAACCTAGGACAACGAATCTCCATGAAATCCTCATAAGTAAAAGAAATCAAACGAATAATCACCCCGGGTACAAAATGCTCACTGTAGTGTTACTCAGTAACAATTTGTCCAGGTTCCAGCAATCGCATATGAAGAATTTAATTTAAAAACACAAGGAACAACCTTTTCTCCCCAACAGATTCAGAAAGGTTGTAATGAACTGTTCTCGGTGTGAACTGGGCACCACTTGTTTCCTGTAAACGTATTTGTATTCGATTGATACTGTAAACAAACAACTTCTGGTTACTTGAGCCGTAACTCCTGCCGTCCACCATGCGTCAGTCACAACGACGTAAATCAACTGTCTTTCTTCACTTAAAAACACAAAGAACAACCTTTTCTTCCCAACAAGTTCAGTTTAAGCTGAGATGTTGAAAACTGCCCTACGTCTACCCACGATTTTCTTCGTTTTAGATTCTCGTAATAAATGTATTTTCATTAACAGCGACTATCTTGTCCAAAAATGACATATTTTAGTGTGGAGCAAGAAGAGAAAGACAGGTGTTTAAATGCTGACTGATGACAGAGGCAGCGTGTGGGACCCACAGACCCCGCAACTGAAGGGGGCCGCCGGAGCTCTGAGAGTACAATATATCTGAAGAACCCTGAAAAATCTAAAAGAATAATGTAAAAACATCTAAAAAAAATAATCTAACAAGATTTTTTAAAAATAATCTTTAACAAATGTGCAGGGGGTGCAGTTGGACCTAGCGCCACCACTGCTGATGTGCTTTTCCTTACGTTCATGTTGAACCCATATCCCTAGCTTCTGATTCTTTATTTAAGGCCTGTAAAAGACGTGCTACACTTTACTGTTTGCACAAGCAATAAAGATCTGAGTAAACTTCAAAGGCACTACGAAGATCTACCTAACATAGGGAAAAAGATGACACTGGCAAGTTCTTTTCAACCTAATACTATTACACAATCACCGCTCTGAGAAGAAAGGGTTTCTTATTGAATATTATATTGATTTCCCACAAAATAGACACATAAAATGGAGCTGTACTAACACGCGCAACTTTTTACTGGTCTTTTATCCAGGTTGGAGTCACAAAGCCACGAAACAATAGAAATACTTTGGCTGCAAACCAATTTAAAGATATGTCAAATTCAACAGAGGTAAAGACAGTGACATTATTTTATCTATGTTATGTATGCGTCCTTTTGTTATAATGTGACGAAGGTTGTACTACACTTTTCTCGGCGTGAACTGGACACCACTTGTCTCATGTAAACGTATTTGTATTCTAGTTGTAACAAATAACTCCTGGTTACTTGAGCCGTAACCCCTGCCTTCCACCATGCGTCATTCACAACAACTTCGATTTGACTCTTCAAATCGAGCTCTACTCTTGACGTAAATCAACTGCCGACCATTTAAACAATTTGGCCCTCAGACGAACAGAAGTGGTAAGAGGTGACATCACAGTAGCAGTGAGAGTAATCTTCATTCAATTATCCAACAGTTTATTAATTATTCCAGTGTGCATTTGTTATGCCTCGAATGCTGATTTTCTATGTAGACAGACTCTCCCCACTCGAGTTAATTTTTATAGATTGATAACCTACACTTCCTTCAATAAATTACTAAAATACTTATGAAGAATATGAGACGGGAAAAAATACTGTCTGAATATATTTTCTTAATCGCGTGAAAAATCCAATTTCCATTCAGTCTTGTGATAGGAAAATTCACGAGACTAAATTGATTGAGAAAAGTATTGTTGATATTAAGATTGCTCTTGGGTTTTTTTTCCACCTTTTTATTGAGTTTCTCTTGTTATCGTAATAGACCTAAGGAATAATCACATTTTGTTTTTGTTTTTCTGGACTTTTCTACTGATATTCTTCCAGGGTGTATTTGCCAATTTGTCTACTCCTAATTAAAACGTAGTCAGAAGTTTGGATATATAAAGTGGTTAATGGCAGCCTTTATTAATCAGTTTGACACGCGTTTACGCTTTCATTGAAGCATCTTATGTCTCAGCGACAAAGTCGAGTTTACCACCTGCAGTATACAACGCAAGGAGATTTATCGCTTTTCCAAGGATGATTTAGTGATAGAATTCTACAGACAACAACAAGAATTTCAAACAATTCCATTGATTTCTCTCTGAATCACAAGGACAAATTAACAGAAGAATTAACTAATGCAATATATCACCTAGCATGCACAGCGGAATGAGAACAGTGTTGCTACGTGGAGGGTTCGGTTAGAAATCTCGAGAACATTACAGGCGTTTGGAAAGGGCGGAGGGTACAACGGCCGAAACATCGTTACTATAACAACCAAGATGAGGACATGAGTTGGAATAAATATGTGTATAATAATTTTATTGATATAATTTCCAAACTCCTCTCTGCTAGGATCTTCCCCACTCGCTTGCACACACGTACGTGCACACATACACTCATGTAATCTATAAGGCCACACTGACTATCAAAACTGTTCTTTAATATGTGTCACACACATATTCTCCTGACGTACGAGGAACGAGTTACATCAATAGGCCAACATACAATTACATTTTATAAAATGGTTAATGTGCCTCTATGACGTAAATCTATAGAGATATGGAGGACAAATGTAATTCCGAGAAATATACATGGAAATTGCGTTTTACCCAAAAGAAACGGTTGTAGGCTTTAGATATTTCACTCTAGATGGTTATAGACGATAATTTCCAAAATGTTCCATGATTTTGGAAGAAGAAAAACGCATTTTTAGGCCTGAACAAAAAGTAATGTTTAGAATTTTAAAGTACGAAGGCTTTTTGTTTACATAACTAAAATTGACAACATGTCGAAATTATTATTCAATTTTTCTTTTTTACATTCACTTCGTTTATTTCGATAGGGATTCAATTTTGTTTTTAGCGTTCATATAATCAAAAAAATATTACATTTTAAATCTATATTCATTACATATTGCTCTATGATAAAATTGACAAATAACTGAAGTTAACATTATTTATTTTTTATTTCTAGTAGATGTAGTATTATAAATAATATTTATTAATCTTTATTAATACTATTTACTTTCATCTTAATTCTTATTTGCTTTTTTATCACAACTTTACTCATGCTGTCAATCTACGGCATTGAGTAAACAGCGCAGATCGAAAATTAAGGATAAACTCTCGGTGAAGGTTTATTAAGCGTATCTGTTTACTCACGCCGTTGAGTTATGGCTTGAGTAAAACTGCGATAAAAAGCAACTAAAAAATTACGAATAAAAAAACTACTCGTCAAAAACTAATAATAATGGTATTCCAAGATTTGGTTGAACAACCGAACTCATTCTTTGTGTTGCTGACGTTGTTACCACAACGTTTCGGCCGATCCATTCGACAGCCTTCTTCTGTAAGGAAAGAGAGAGTCTATTTTTTTAATAGGACAAGATGGCGAACAGAAAATGGTTGCTAATATAACGACTGGTTCCAGACAAAGACGACACCATCCACCCGCCACCCATGTAACAAATTATGTCGGAATTTACACCTGAAGATGGATGGAGAATGAATCGACCGAAACGGTGTGGTAACACCGTCAGCAGCTCAAAGAAGTAACTCAATTATCCGAACAAACTATGGAATGTAGTTTATTCATTTCACAAATAATCATCAGAATAGACCAGAGCTTTCCAAACTGTGTCTCTAGATATGTCGCGAAATTGCCGTATTTAGTTGAGTACAATGCGATCTCGAATATAATGCAAACCTCACTTTTTGTAGCTAAAAACCATTAGTATATGTATGAAATGGAATATGGATTCTGGTGAATCCGACAATATGTGAGTGAAATGACAAGCGTCGGAAGGATTGTGGTATAGAAGATGTATTTATTCCAACGTTTCCTTCTTAACAGAACATCATCGGGAAATGAAATGGTTGATACAGAAAAGCTTTCGTGTTATATGGGTAGTTTTGGAGGTGTGGGTGAGTGGTTGGGTAGTAGTTCCTGGTAGTAAGACTGGGTAGGAGTGTGTAGAAAAGGTCGGATCAACTACTGGTGGGAGCTGCTGAGCTCATGGGTCACGTCCCTAAAGGGAACTGCCACTGTGTGCGGGAGTTCAGCTTTGCATAGTTGATCGAATGTTATCATTTTTTTACACTCGAGTATAATGTTACCTCACAATGTTGACCCCGTTTTGTTATATTACATTTCTCGTATTGTACACGAGTAAATACGGTAAGTAAAATCTGTTTAATATTTACAAATATTATTGTATCTCTTTTTACTGGAAGTGGCATTCTGAATTATATAATTGGATTGGCTAACAAAACTTAAATAATGTGTTGCAAAAAACTGTTATTTTTAAAAAGTGTGTCGCCAATGCAAACAGTTTAGAAAGCTCTGGAATAGACGATCTGATGGGAAAATCGTCAGCCAAAGTGATTGCGTGACGTTCTAATTGTCTAATGTTAGAGCTTTATACGCTAACGGTTACACCATTGTTTTAATTGGTAGTTGTTATCAGTCTGCCGAGGAGAATTTTAACGAACGGTCAACGAGGCTAATCAGATGCGTGTCAAGTAGGTATGTGTGTGAGTGAATGTATGCGTATGTGTGTTTGTGCACGAAAGAGAGCGCGTGTCAGTATGGGCAAGTTCACATGCGTGTTATTTGTGGGTAATGTCTGTGGGTGTCTATTGCGTGCAACGATGTGCGTGCGTATGTGTGTGTGTGTGCGTGCTTGTGTGTACGTTTTTGGTGTGTGTATTGTGTGCAACTATGTGTGTTTGTGTGGGGAGGGTGAGATAGAGAAAGAGAGGAGGTGGAAAGAGAGGCAGCATTTCCCCTTCTTTGCAAGATTTCAACCGTTGATTTCAAGTGCTATATTGTTAGTCGCCTTATCTCCTTTCTCTCCAAAACCGATCCGCCCCAGCTCACCTCCCCACGCCTCTCTATCTGAATCCTACTTGCCCCTTCCAATCTTACACTTATTAATAAGGTCAGTTACTCATTCTGTCAAGTGTCCAGTTTGCCGCTCAGTGTTGTGGTCAGAGCTCTTGACCCACGAACCACGTGTGTTATTACCACATAATCAGGCCATCTTTTTGTTACCAGCCACCGCCGTTGGACTTTTATGCCGAGCCAAAGTTAACTGAAAAGTTTCTGTCATCGCGGAGAACTTAAATTACATAGAAACATACTTAACTTGTTTCTCTCTCTCTCTCTCTCTCTCTCTC
>VCCN01006703.1:7361122-7376251 GCA_006491835.1 Architeuthis dux | reverse complement strand
CAAAGGTAGTGTTGGAGAGAAACGGATTCCGCCTGAAAGTTCGACCGACTAGAACGACTTGTCTTATGTTAATGTGTGGCTAGTATTCTGGTGATTGGTTTGTGGCTGTCTTACGAACTGAGCTAAACTGATAAACCTACGAATTTATTTATTATCTATACAATACAAGAATTGCAGTAATCACCTTCAGTCGGAATAGAAGTAGGAATCGAGTTTGACCCTGCAGCAGTCAGGCTTGTTTCTTATCTATTATTCTGTTACTCCGGGACTATTGATAAAATGACTAACACTGAGACAAGGCAATGGAAAGATTAATGTTTTCCCCCCAAGGGAACTACTGCTAAAATGGCATCAACTTTTGCTCGCAGAATCTGAAATCGGTTTGTTGATTTAATTTTCTGTGTCCTTACTGACTGCATTAATCCTTCCCTTCTGATTCGGTAGTACAATACCCAAGAATGTTTATATAGATATGATACTCACAATAATAGGTTTTATTCCTTCTTGCTTTTAACCCTTTCAGGATTTATCGACCAAAACGTCAGAAAGAAATAATAAATAAGAAGGAAAGACCTAGCAATAGCATGGATAGACTACAAAAAAAGCTTATGGCATTATCCCTCAACTCTGGTATTTAGAATATTTAAATAGATTTAGAATTGCTGAACATATGACTAAATTTATATCCAATGCAATGAACAAAAGCAAGATACAGCTGACTGCAGGAGAAGAATCTATGGCTGAGGTCAACATAAAAAGCGGCATTTTCCAAGGAGACTCTATCTCCACTACTCTTCGTAATAGCTATAATACCGCTCAATTCCATCTTACGGAATAGTGGAGAGGGCTATAAGTTCACTAATTCATCAGGAAAACTTCACCATCTGATGTACATCAGAGCATAAAAAGAAATGAGTCAAGCGGTTTCCATCATATAAAAGATCTGAACAACATATAAAACATATGGACGCATATTAAGTCCAAACTGGTTGGGAGAAACATTAGGAACATTGACCAGGTGTGGGAAGCAGTCGGAGATGTTTGGAAGAACATTGACGCAGCACACTGTAAACAACTATTGGACAGAATACCAAAAGAGCTCGGTTTTCTGAAGAAAAACAAGCTACCCCTTACTAAAACGTACTCTGCGCATAAATACTGCATGCAGCGATATATAACATTGTCGAATATTTAACCTATAAGTGGTAGAATAAGAGAGTAATTGCAACAAATTAAATGATAAATTCTTGGCTCATTATTTTGGCCTAGGAGTGTACATGGATAATCTAAAATTGTTTTCCTAAATTTGCTGAACTAAAAGCATTGGGCCAAACAGGATTTTAAGCCAAGGTAATGAAATAGAATTTAGAATCTAAAAATGCGTAATATTAGTGATACCAAAAATAAAGCATGAATCAACAGAAAGATTTCAATTTGGAATAATGGAATCGTGCATCCGATTTCTGTATTTCAATATAAGAATGGAGAAATGAAAGAAAAAGAAAGAAAGAACATCTGGTGGTTTTGGAGACCAGACTCAACAGCAGAAATCTTCTAAAAAGTATAAACACACGGACTTTCTTGAACTGGAAAATAGAAGAACTGAGAACTATGTATAAGAGAACTAGGAAATTAATGATTATGATTAAAGCTCCATACAGAGTGGTGGCGTACCCAAGGTATGATAGGTATGGTACGTGCCAGGGCGCCACTTGAAGTTGGCGCTACAGCTTCTATTAAAGATCAGACATCCTCGTGGATTGAAAAAGAATTCTCTTAGATGCATCATCTGTCTTTTGGTTTTCAGTTAGTGGTTTAATTTAAGATTAATTCAGGGTTAAATTGCATTAGTTCAAAGTTAAGGTTCTAGTTCTTGATTATGGTAGCTTCTCTGATTCACTATTCGCTACTATGCATGGCTGGGAATCATTGGGATGGCCAGATTGTTAAGCCACATATAAATTATTGGATACAAATACAGTGAACTCCATGACACATACCTTATAGTACCACTGCTCGATGCCAACTGGCAATAAGAACATTCTCCTGCGAAAACTAGGTAAGGTAGTCTAGAATTTTAAGCATAGTGTAAGAAAACCATGACATTTTTCTTCACGAAGAAGGAAAATGAGAGACACAGAGGGAGAGAGAGAGGGAGAGAGAGAGGGAGAGAGAGAGAGAGAGATCATTCAGCAAGTTAAAACTAATTATTTCGTATTTGAGAGCCATCGTGGGTCAAGGCAGATTCTGCTGATTGTAGAAAGAGATGCAATTGAAAAAAACTGACTTCGCGCTCATTATAGACCAATTTGCATCAGTTAAAGCAAAAAAGGTGTAATTGTAATTTTCATGCAGTAGCATAATATGTTAATTAAAAGATTAGCGAGTTTGACTTGTATTTTTCAGCTGATATTATGGAAAAGTTATCTTAACGATGGGTGTCACTATGACAGGGGGCGCAATTTCAGTGCTTGCCATCGGCGTTATTTTCCGTAATTACGTCCCAGCCCGAGAGACAATATCAATACACTCGATGGGAAGAGAAAAGATGATAGAAGATAACTCTTTGGCACTGAATATTATGTTAACCCGATTATCAAAGAGCTAGCAGACGACATGAAGCAGAGTAAAGAGAGAATGAATATAACAACCAAAAGCTGCAACAAAGTTGATAAAAGGAGAACAAATGTCCTAAAACTAGAAACCAAAAACGAAAAGGAAAACAATTTCATGGAGAATTCAAGAGACAAACGAAAAGATTAATTAACCTGAACATGGTTGCGTAGAGGACACCTGAAAAAGGTATTAGAACCAACTACGTCAAAGCAAAAATTAGTAACACACAATAATAGCAAATGTCGCCTGTGCGATGGCAGGTGTGAAACTGTCAATCATATAATAAAGAAATATAGCAATTTGGCAAAGAGGGAGTGCAAAAATAGACAGGCCTGGTTAGTCACTCAATAGAAACCGTCACATGACCAACGTCTTTTGGCTGCATGTCGTGTTGAAGGTGATCAATCAAAGAATTGGAAAAAAGGGGTGTTAAATGAATAAGTTACTTCTCTCGCCTTTTGTTTGTCGGTGATCACTAAAAAAGTTTGAATTTTCAAAAAACAAGCGTGAGTACTGCCGGTCACAAACTAAGAGACCAATTTAGCATAAAGTTAGATTGTAAATTGAACCCCCAACTAAAAACCCTGGAGGAGGGGGTAAAAAACATTTTTTTTCTAGACGGAGCAAATGTTTAAATCTTCAGCCGTGTAGCTCAGTTGGTACGGCCTGTACACGCGGCACATACATAGCCAGCCATCCACACCCACTTAAAAACTGAAGAAACCTATGTTGATGTTGACTATTTTGATGTTGACTGTTTTGGTTGAGTGTTTTGGTTGACGGTTCCTAATATTACTGGTAAGGAACGGCGATTCGTTGAGAATTGTGCTAACGACTTAGGTTTGACAATGCAGAAAATGGTGTAAGCACAGATGGAGGCTTTACAAGTGAATCGAAAAAGTAAGAGTTTTTGGGAATTTGAAATTTAAACAGACCATCCTATACAGGCCAAGAGACAAGAATATCTGTCGAATCCTATTTGTACCTATTCCAAACGACTTCAGTGAAACCGAAAGAGAGTATGACGCTTGGTAAATATCAGGACCTTGCCGAGAACTAAAAAGTATTTGTGAAATACGACTGTGACAATTGTACACATAATTATAATAGTGGCAGGAATTGTCTTAAAAATCCTTAGGAAAAGACTGGAAGAATCGGAAATTCGAAGTATTTAAACTATCCTGACAACAGCAAAAACGGCAAAAATACTGAGCAAAGTATTAAAGAGACTTGATGTCACTTGACCCCCAACAAGTGACACCAAATAGTGAGAAAATTCTATTAAAAGAAAATAAGTTTCCAGCTTTGAAATGATCAAATTACTAGAGACCATTACAAAAACTACGCCACTTAGAAGGGCTTTTGATTTTGAGCTTTAAAAACAGTTAATCAGAGCGGAATATATGATTTAATTTTTATCTGTCTTTTAAAATCAAGTGGAGAAATATTTACGGTCAGGTCAAAGGCTGATGATGTCAACATGTAAAGACGTCGGAAACTTGATGTCATTCATTTATGTATTCTTTCTTTGCTTCGTTCGTTATCAGTCCAAAATGAACGAGCTATCTTATCGGATTTCATTTTTAGCTTCGATAATAGAGAATCAAGGCAGCTTTGATAGATAATTATTTCTACAGTGTAGATATCTCAAGCTTTTTCGGACTACCACCCCCTTTTAGAGAATATATTTCATCATCCTCCGCCCCCCCTAAAGTCGATGTAAATGATACATTGAAAATTTAATTGTTATAAATCAAAATAAAAAGAATTAAACATTTATACTTCAAATAGCTTCATACTTCAAACAGCTCTACTGCAAAATCAGCTTTTCAGACGTACAACTTTATGCGTAGGAGGTATCGATTTGTATTTTTTGCCAGCCTTGCTCCCCTCTTACTTGTCTTCTAATGCTCCCTACCACATCTTTGCTCCCAGCTCCCCCATTGAGTCTTCCAGCGAACACCAAGGGGTCGGTAGCGCCCACTTTGGGAATCACTGCTCTAGAGGACCCGGTATCGCTCAGCCCACGAGACAGACATTTTCTTTAATAGAATTAACTTGTAACGAATTTCACGATTCAAGAAATAGAGGTTAAGATTAACTGATGTGTGAACTTTATGTGCAGTTGCTCCCGCTGTTAATTTTAAAAAGGCTAAGATTAACAGCTTTCGAGAAATGTCATTTGACCAGGTTTGCAAAGAGACTTAAGTAACAATTAAGAATCTTTCTGCTGAGTTCGTTCAAAATCATACTAACAGACTTCTAAAATCCATAGAATATTTTTATTATCTGATATTGGTGTGTGTGTGTGTGTGTGTGTGTGTGTGCGCGCGTGTGTTTTGGTGGTGGGGTCAATTTACTAAGCTTAGTTCCGTACGACATAAGGCCGAAAGTGTGGGGCACTCAGTAAGGATCGAGCTCACTACAGTAGTCTGCCAGACTATCTTGCTTACCACTACTCGATGGTAAGATGCCTAAAAGGTTATTAAGGACATTTCTGCAACTCGGCTGTCATTATCTTATCGAGATAATAACCTAGGGTTATGGGGTTAGGGTTAGTCTGTCGTTCAGGACAAAGGTTAGTTTGATTTAGGGGCTTTTAACTTTGTTATTTATATTTATTCAGCAAACAAAAATACCGTGAGCTGTAATAGCTATAATTATTTAATATGGTGGGGACTAACGAATAAGACCCAATACGATTGCTATCCAGCATTTTCCATTTCGATGACTGCGGATTATCGGACTCTTATAAACCAGCTTTTGATTTTTACATGTTTCAGCTAGTGGTTTGATTTAATTCAGGGTTAAATTGCATTAGTTCAACGTTACGGTTCTAGTTCTTGATTATGATAGCTTCTCTGCTTAACTATTCGCTACTATGCGTGGCGTTATTTTTCAGAATCTATCACACCTCTGTTCGATAGAATATGGGAACAAATTATGCATAGAGAAGTTGGTAAATTAACAGGTCTTGTTAGTCACTCAATAGAAACCGTCACGTGTCTAATGTCTTTTGGCAGCATACAGTGGTTGGGGTGATCAATTAAACAATTGGGGAAAAAGGTTGATCAATAAATAACTGCCTTTTGTTGGGCAATGGTCACTAAAAAAGACCAGCGTGGATGTTCCCGGACACAAACTAAGGGACCGATTTAGCATAAACTTACATTGCAAATACTAAAAACTTATTTAGGGAGGTAATTTTCAAAAACAAAAATGTATTTTTGTAGACATAATAAGGAGTAAATGTTTAAATTCTCAGCCCTCTAGCTCCATTGGTGTGGTCTGTACGCGCGATACATACATAGCCAGCCAGCCAGACCAGCTTAAAAACTGAAGAAACCTATGTTGACAGTTTTGGTTGACGGTTTCACAAAAAGCAAATTCAGCGAAACAAACGTTAAAAACTGGTTTGTGTTTTCCCTGTAAACTTTCATAATTCTACGAAAATGAATATATTTTTTCCTTTAGGGGTTCGTCACGTCTGGTCGAGTACTTATCTTTATTTGTTACTCGCTTAAAAGCAGTCTACGACGCCCTTTAAGCACGATGTCAAGTCACTTTGCTTATTCTTTATTCTTATAAAATAACTGTAATTAGCAGTTAATAGAGCAGGAGTTATCTCCCGTGGACAGACATTTTTTTCTCAATGTATACTTAATGAAATTAATTACTCGGAAACCGGTGACCTGATTGGACTGGAAATTGCTTTATTCTCCAAGTTTATGTATTTTAACGGTATTGCGCTAACACATTTGCACTAAGATGTGCCGTTTTGTTGTGTTACGGCAAGAAACACACAAAGAAACATACAGAAATCGGATCATTATAATATAGATTAATCTATTTGTTCATTTATTAATTGTTCAGCCGCCAATTGTGAACATGTACACCAGAAAGGTGCATCCTGATCTACTTCTCATCAGTGAATCTTAGAGGTAAACTAGAAAGCACTCAGAGAGCGCATACCTCTGCCAACGCCATTGCCAGGAGAAGTAATTGTCCATGGATCCACCCAAAATGTAATCACTTCTTACATGGCCTACCTTTTCACAAAATTCCATTGAAATTCATTGAGAACTTTTGGAGATATCGTGTGGACAGTCCTGAGCGTATACATAGATGTATGTGGAAAAAACGGAAAATATCTCTTGATAAAAAACAATTCCTGGATCCGTCCCAAACTTTAAACAACCTTTCCTTACCCACCCTTGCACATAGAGTATTTGTGGAGATATCTTGCGGACAGACAGACAAACAGACGGAACGACGGAAAGACGGACGCAACCGAATACATATACCTCTCTAACTTCGTTGGCCGAGGTATTAATAAAAGCCTATCCTCAGTGCAAAAGTAATGGCAAAGGAAAACAGTCTCATTAGAGATTTGAAGCAGCTTCCACTTAACTAGGCGTAAGATGCATATTACCTGGCACAGGAACAGATTGAAAGCCCCTCCCCAAGACCGAAGAGTACTTTTTTTTCCTACACAAACAAACCTTTTAATCAATTGGAACCGGCTGATGAGATCTCACGCGAAAAATGTATTTGTCCTAGAGCGACTGACGAGATATTCTGTCAATATGACGTCACACATTGGTAGATCTAGTACTTATGGTCTACTGAAAAAAAGTACAATTTAATTTCCCATCTTGGTAACGAACACTAGTTTTACCTATTTTCAAGCAGTTGGGATATTTATACCTAACGCTGGTAAGTGTGATTAAGAGAGTACCAAGTAAACTGCGTTCTGGCATTTAAAAATGACGGTGCGTATAAAGAAACGTCGTGTGACTATTTCTGGGGAAACTGCTATATCTTTGAAGTCTTGGGTCTTCTTACTCGGGCACATGAATCAAATTTGTACTAAGATGTGCCGTCTTGCTGTGTTATGGATCATTATAATATAGATTCATTATTTGTTTATTTATTAATTGTTCAGTGAAGATAATTCGTACATAGTGTTGAAGTCAATGAAGCAGTTGGCGATATATTCTGCCAATATGACACCACATTTTGATATTGTTAGTATATAGGAACCTCATGGTAAAAATACTTTTTAAATCCCGCCTGGGAGCAAAAAGTGTAAAAAAAACATATCCCAAACCCAAGTAGTTAATGACAAAGCACTATACATCATCCATGATTTTCATAGAATCTTTTCTACATTATGTAAAGAATACCGTAAAGCGATTATTATTATTAAGCTATTCTCGCAACCTATTGTTACTGAGTTCGATCCTTGCTGAGTGCGCCTCTGTTATCGCTTTATTATAAAACAAGTTAAACTTATTGAATATCTAGACTATGTTGATGTATGCAATAGTTGATTTTCGTTCGTCGAAAAAGACTCTCTGTAGTTACTAGCTGGGTGCATTTTTCAATTGAGCTGAATATGCTTTTCTACGGTATCTGTATCTGTTTAATGTCGGAAGTTTTAGAGTTATCCTTTTTCTTAGGTTACTAGTTTAGCCGTGCCGTAAAAAAGGACGGCATATATGAAATATATGGATACACATTGCATTTTATATACGTGGATAATAGAAATTTGCATTGCAGTGGGCTTAGAGAATAGCATTATATTGGCCACAAACGGATATTTTCATTTTTTTTTTGTTGCTTTTATTACTTTTTTAATTATTCATTAAATTCAGTATATTTATTACGTCATTATAACATGAATGAGATTCTATTTTACTACCTCATTTGCATGAATAAAATTCTATTTTACTACGTCAGTTACGTCCCTTAGCACATTGCTAATTATTATTTGTGTGGATTGCCAGGAACGAATACTGTGGTCAGCATTGACGATCCAAGCTTTTCTGTCACTTTCAAGCTCCCTATTAACGTATAAGTTAAGAAGAATAGCTATTGTACCTAGTCGACGAGAAATGGGAAATTAAATTTTCAAAAGGACTCGATACTCTTCCTTGGGCTCGAACCATGGCATACTAAAAAACTAGAAAGCACTCAGAGAGCGCAACGCCATTGTCAGGGGAAATAATTGTGCATGGATCCGCACAAAAATGTAATTACTTCTTCAATAGCCTATCGTTCACCCTTCCACGAAATTTTATTGAGAGTCATTGAGGACTCTTAGAGGTATCGTGTGGACAGACATGGACTTTTGGCGATATTATGTGGTGTGGATATATAACTACGACGTAGGGGAAGTAATTGTACATGGACTCACTTCCTTCGTAGCCTACTGTACACCTTTCCACAAAATCTCATTGAGATTCATTCAGAACCTTTGGAGATATCGTGTGGACTGTCATGAGCGTATACGAAAATCTATGGGAAAGAAAACGGGAAAATATCAAAAAGATATTCCTGGACCCGCCCAAGAATTTAACCAATCCTACCATACCTCATTTCCCACCCTTCTACAAAATTCCATTGAAAGTCATTGAGTACTTCTGGAGATATCGTGCAGACAGATAGAAATACAGAACTCAGATTATTTGACCTCGACAATATTAGAAAATAAGTACGTTTGGCCCGCTATCCGAAAGTAGAGCATTCCTATAAAAACCTTTCGTAAGCAGATTTCGTGTAAATCGAAGAAGCAATTACCATTAATTTATATTTTTGAGCATTCATAGACCCAGAAATGCTGATGATTGTATGCTAGGGTGGTTAGTCAGAGGTTGAGGTGGTGGGAAGTACAAGAGACGGTGGTTTGGGAGAAAGTGGAAGAACACTATTTTCCATTTTGTTTTTGTTTGTTGTTTTTGCTTTTTTCGTAAAAGCGAATAAGTGGCATAAAATGAACTTTCGAAAATCAGAGGATCCCTGTAAATAAATGAACATAATAATGGCGTGTCGCGCGGGAAAATTTGTTTTCACGCCTTCCAAAACGATGATTGCAGAAGAAACACAGTCTTCGTCTGGTTTCCTCTGATTCAAATGCCAAAAAAGTTTATTTACACCTAAGTGTGTCTCTTCTTGCCCTTTTCTCATTGTTTGCTCACACTGTCTCTCACGTTCAGTCTTTTTCTAGGTCACTGATAGTTTGTATATGTTCTAGTTAAAATGTCAATAAAGATCGCAAATTCTGCCAATTATGGCCGAAAAAGAGTTCAGTTTCAGAAGCTGGTTTTACACTTTCCAATACAGAGGAAGTCGTTTATTATCATCATGGATAATGTTATCAAACGGTCATTGTTATCAGTCGGTCACGAACACTTTATTTAAAATGAAACAAACATCAAATATTTTATAACAATGAATGTACATATATAACAATAAATGTAATTCTTTGTAAACTATAAATACAGTAAATCTTTCGCGTCTATACACACCCGTTCAAAAACATTGGTCGTGCAGATTTCAGTAAATCATGCCTATAACTTGGAAACTAATGCTTCACAAAGGATAAGCTCAAGACACGGTAGATTAATATTTAATATAATCACCTTTAGCAACATTCAATTGTTCAATCCTGGTAATCATTGAATTACTCACTTTCTACGAAAGATCAACAACTAGAAGATCCTACTGTTCTTGGACTACATTTGAGACTTTCCTACAGGTTACCTTTAATAACATAACACACCAACTGTTCTCAATTGGGTTCACATCCAGTGATTAGCGTGGTCAAAATATGGTCGGGCTTGCTTTCTGTAACCAGGTTTTGGTGGATTTTGCAGAATGACAAGGAACCTTGTCCTGTTGGAAGACATCATTTCCATCAGAAAACAATATCTTGGCAGTGAAAAGCAATTTGCTAGATTGCAATTCGTTTGCAATCTTTATCATATGGTTATTTGTGGTCAAGGATCTACACTTCACCGTCTAGTTCTTGTGGACCCGTTCCCCAGACAGCATCTCCCCATTGCACTACGAGGGATAGGCTCAGAGTTATACCCTGATGCCCGTGGAGTGCCAAAATGCAAGGCCGAGGGAATTAGACAATGTCTAGGCTAGGCACCGCGTACACGTGGGGGACCCACACTAAGCCTTGTGCCACACCCCATGTGTAAATACCTGGGTAGCAATTAGCAATGTAGAACATACGGGTATTTTAAAACATTTTTCTCGGGCTTATTTAGCCTTAAAACCCCCTTTGTTGACAAAGCACTCCAGACAAACATGACTCTCCCACTGTTTGACAATCGAAAACACAATCGGGATGATATTTTTAACTGGGTCTTCTAAAAAGACCTTTCAGATGCATCGCTGTCCAACTCAAACCGGCTTTCATCACTAAAGGTCACTTGCGAAAAACCAGTCTTTGTCTTTGCTTTTGTAACCCTCGGCAGGGCAGTGCCGGTCCTCAACTCTCACTCAACTAGCCAATGAATTTTAAACTGTCAAAAACAGTCGTGTGTCGAGATGGATGGTGAAGAAAGGTGTGCCAAAAAAGCTCCCCTGAATTGCTAAAATGTCAAAGACCAGCGCCACTCTGTCTAGTATCAATTATAAAGACAAAGACTAGTTTTCCAGAGTGATCTTTGGAGATGAAAGCAGGTTCCAATCATTGTACAGGGTAGGTGAAAATAAACCCCCTATTGGAAATTGGTAATAGCATTATTATATATTGGTCGATTGTGGTCAAATTAGCTTTACTTTGGACCATATAATGGTAGAATTTGCCTTCTGTGTTGAAATTCGACCTAGGCACCAATTTCTGTAAGCGTTTCAGTATGGCCTTGATAAACCTTTGCAGGAAGTCCGGCGGTATGTTTGCCATAACATGTCGAATGCGCTCCTCCAGTTGATCCAGAGTTTGTGGTTTGGTGCGGTACCCTTCCTCCTTCGCCCACCCCCACAGGAAGAAGTCACGAGAATAGAGCAATATTTACAAAAGTTACATATGATTTCTAATAGGGAGTTAATTCTCACCCAGCCTGTATATGGTTTGTTCGGACTAATTTCTTCGTCTTTGTTGTCTGGGTTTTTTCACAACGTTTCGGCCGCGTACTCTCCGGCCTTCCTCGGTACCTGGTGTATTTGGGAATGTGTATCAGGGTACACATATTCCAGAACACAACAAACACCAGAGGGAGGCCGGAGAGTACACGACCGAAACGTTGTGAAAAAAAACCAGACAACAAAGACGAGGAAATTAGTCCGAACAAACCATATACAGGCTGGGTGAGAATTAACTCCCTATTAACTCCCTCTATTTTCGTGACTTCTTCCTAACAAAATTCAGACAAGAAAGCAAAAAGCAAGTTCCTCTTCGTAAGTTCACATGAGTAATATTTGGGTGAACGCAATATATTTAGAGGAACTACTCAAACGCAGGATTAATGGACAGGTTGACTTCCGAGTAACAAATGTTTGTAACAAAAGTGAAACGGCAAAGTTTTATAATGTCAGAGGGCGCTGCCAATATTAGTGGTAGGGGTGTAAGCATCATTGCTCATGCCCTCAATCACGGCTTCTACCGAAGATCTCATTACAACATGCAACCCATTTTCCTAGCTTTAGAATTTTCCCTCGAACTCGTAAACGACGTACCACCGTTAACTGGTTGTATGATCCACAAAGAGCTGAGTAACCTCCAAATTGGGAGTTCTTTTGCAAAAGATTGTGCGATGAACATTTGCTTCAATTTAATATTATGATGCTTTTGGTTGTTCTAGTAGTGACGATGATGCGGTTCGTGGTGACTAGTGTTGCGGTTTGTGATGGTGAAGCTTATGCTTAACCACTCCTAATTTCAGAATATAATGGTAATCGATAAATGTTTATGCCTTTTGTAAAGGAGACTTACACACCATTGCCCTCTCTTTACTGACAACCATTACAGTGTCTACAAAATGATGGCAATTGGACGGGTCGCTTGGAAAGTCGAATTTGAACCTGTCACATGGTCACTAGACCAAACGAGACATCAGCGTCTGCCACTAGAATTTGATCTCCGTCTGGTGATTCTGCTTTCTGAATTGCAGCAAACAGCGAGAATTCGCGTCTCTCTAGCATGAGATTGGAAATTTAAAAGCTAAAATACTGCTGCTGGTTTTAATCAATCCCAAAACACAACTGTCGAGTTGTTTTAACCAATTTTGTACATTTCTTTTTCCTTTTATTAAAATTCTTACACAGACGTATGAAAGGTTGTGCGAGAGATGAGGAGTTGAAGTGCTGACTGGATCGAATAAACAAAAGATTCATGGAAACAAATGAGGTGTGGGTGGGATAGATGAATAAGTAGAAACAATGCCGGAAGAAAACGAGAAAAATTGATTTCCTATGGAAATCTATTTCAATAATTTCCTGTCAGAGAGAAAGATGAGACGTGAAAAGAGAGTATGGATGAGATGAATAGAGAGAGGGAGAAAAGACAACAGATAGAAAGAGTGGAGAAAAAAGAGGGAGAGTAAAGACGAGATAAATGGAGAGAGGGAGAGAAGACAACAGATAGAAAGAGCGGGGAAGAAAGAGCGTGAGTGGAATGATATAAATGAATAGAATGAGGAAGGGCAAAGATAGAGAGAGTGCGGAAGAAAGAATGAGGAAGAAAAGGCGAGGGAGAAAGGGTGAGTGTAAAGATGAGATAAGTGGAGAGAGGGAGCAACAGAAGAAATAGAAAGAAAGAAAGAAAGAGCGAGAGTAAAGATGCTATTAGTGGAGAGAGGGGGGAAGAGCAAACGATAGAAAGAGAGGGAAGAAAGATGGGATAATAGATAGATAGATAGATAGATAGATAGATAGATAGATAGATATGAATAGACTGGAATAGATAGATAGATAGATATGAATAGACTGGAATAGATAGATAGATAGATAGATAGATAGATATGAATAGACTGGAATAGATAGATAGATAGCTAGCTAGCTAGATAGATAGATACAACGAAAGATAGAAGGATACGAACAGGCCGAAACAGATAATTATAGCGGGGTAGGAACACAGGAAACGATACAGCAAGTGTGAAAACGAGGAGGGGAAAGTGAGGACGAAAGAATGATAATTAAATGTATGGTAAGAGATAAGAAAGAAAGAAAGAAATTGAGCAAATGTAAGAAATGTTACAGTCAAAAAATGTCTCTATTGTTCAAATGAATGCACAAAACAAAAGTATCTTCAGCTGAAAATTTATTTATATGTGCTTGTTTCAGAATATTAGATCAATAGTTTTGCTGTTAGTTTTTGCTCTCTCTCTCTCTCTCTCTCTCTCTCTCTCTCTCTCTCTCTCTCTCTCTCTCTCTCTCTCTTCTTTTCTTTCTCTCTCTTTGTTATCTTTTGGATTCGCTCCTTATCTTTTTTTCTTTCTTTTCCTTTTTTTTTCATTCTCTGTCTCGAAATCTTCTGTTAATCAATTTTAAGATGTGAAGATTGGTGATAATTTCGAAAAGGTTATCCATATTCGGTTTCGGCCAAATCACGTTGGATACACCCGGTTCTCGTGTGATCACTGAAGTTAAGCAACATCGAATCTGGTCAGTACTCAGATTGGTGACCGCTTGGGAATACCAGGTGCCGTAAGCGAGAATGGTGAAGTGAGTGACGCCACTTCGGGTGTTTGTCTCCTCTAAGTCTATTTCGCATATCGCAAGCCGAGACATTGTTGTATAATGCTAATTTTTCTTATTTCGAACTTTTGATTGCATTGACCTCTTCTTTTGGCGAAGCTGCAAAAATCTGACAAGTTGACTGATCTGGAACCCAAATAAAAAGGTATACAAGACTGACCTTTATCTCGAATGGTCAGTCTTGTGCATCTTTTTAGTTGGGTTCCAGATAGCAAGAATGACTGTTCGAGAGAAAAGACAGTCTTGTATATCTTTTTAGTTGGGTTCCAGATCGCAAGAATGACCGTTCGGGAGAAAGGACATTCTTCTATATCTTATTAGTTGGGTTCCATATCGCATGAATGACCGTTCGGGAGAAAGGACAGTCTTGTATATCTTTTTAGTTGGGTTCCAGATCAGTCAAGTTGTCAGATTTTTGCTGCATTGCCCGAAGAAGAGGTTAATGCCGTTAACGGTTCGAAATAATAAAAATTGGCAATATACGACAATGTATGGCATAGTATTTTGGGGATTTTTCATTATTCCAACCGGACCAAACTTTTCATAACCAATGGGAATTGATATGTTAAGTTTATTTCGTTAAGATGGGTTAAGAATAGGGTTTTCGTTTTCGTTATGGGGACTAACATTAAAGACCCAGCATTTTGGGTCTTTTTCAGCGAGGCCTGTACGCGGAATAACCATTCGGCCTGCGCGATGTAGTTTTAAGATGAAGTGGGATGTGCGCATATATATAGTAATTGTCATAAGTATTTGAACAAACAGTGAGTTTGCTTCTAATCGTTTGGTTTTGAGAATTAAAAACAGGAACATTATGCGAGAAAAACCAATTTTTTGCAATCAACATAACAAGGCATGCATTTAGTCATGTTTTGTGGTTGTGAATGCTAAATTTCTGGAAAATGTTTTTTTAATAGAATTACATTTTTAAATGACAAAATAGCTTTTTGTTTCTATCTTTCTAAAATCTTGCTCAGAATCGATCAAAGAGATTGAAGAAGCGAACTCACATTGCTATAT
>VCCN01006703.1:7161875-7172369 GCA_006491835.1 Architeuthis dux | reverse complement strand
GCCCACCTAAAATAACTGCCCGTGGGCGATCTTATGGTAGATCCCGGTATCAATCTTTACAAGTTTTTCATAACATTGTCAACAATTGAAAATATTGTCTTTTTAATTTAGTTCAATGTGATAACTGAAAAAACTCTGTATGGTTTTCGCATATAAATCTGTGTTAAATGTACTATTACACATATACATCAAAAGTTCCTTGTGTGCACTCTGAACTGCAAGAAATGTTTTCTTTTTTTATTGCTATTTTCATATTACATTTCAGTCAATGAATAAAAATACCAGCTACATTAGATACATGATGCTTCTTTTTATTTAATGCAGACAAGCGAGAAGTTGAATTGGGTGCATACGAAGATGCTGCTTTCAAGATTGAATATGTTCCTATCCATCACGCCAACTCCACTGGGGATAACAGTGCAACTATAGCAGTGCCTGACAATTATTCAAAGTCTGTCCCTACAAACAATAATGAGGGAATTACAGAAGATGACGACGATGACAATGGTAAATATTGTGGGAATCTTTTGCTCGTCAATATCTAATGGCTTACTCTAACACAATTCATTCTCAATAATTGATGGCATTCTCTTCATCCGTGTCAACTCTATCAGAATTGACTTAGAGACACATTTGGATGGAAAAAAATACTCCCAATTACATATTCAAATGATACAGAGGAAGCTGCATATTGTGAACACTTTGGGACAGTGTCTTTTAGATAATAATAATTAATAATAATAACCACCTGATAACATTAAGCAAAGGATATAACAATTGGAACAATTTACATTCAGTTCTTGTTTGAATTTAGTTAGACAGGGTGTATTAATCATTATGCATGATCTGATTGGATTGTTTTCCTTGTCTATGTGTTCATTTGTTTGTGACATTTCGGCCACATACCCTCCAGCCTTCGTCAGGTGATCCTGATTCTAAAATGTGGAATCACTGTTTAGAGTGCATGCTCGATTAGACTGGACATGTCACATCTGTTTTTTTGTATATCCTGTATGTCGGGGTTGTCTGTTTGGTGTCAATTCCGAGTTGAGAAAAAATGCACTGTTATGTTATTAAATTCATTGCTATAAACAACTTTACATTATCAATATGAAATTAATATAAATATTTAATTCATTTCAAATAAAGTGTTTGGGAACGACTGATTTTGATAATATTTTCTATGATTGTAATAAGTGTCTTGTATATCAGATAAAAGGTTCCCACATTAGCAATTTAGATAATGTGAATTTACCAAAATGTACGTTAGCATTTGATATTGTGTAAGTTAATATAGATTCCATAATGACTTATTGGATAAGTTAGATTTGGCTACTTCTTGAAATTATTTGCTGTCTAAGGAGTGACAGAATGACTACAGATTTGTGCTCCATTTAATCATCAATGCTTCTGTAGCCAAAGTGGTTAAGGCAACGTCCATGAAATATGGGCACTCGAGGTTTATGATGCAAGTTCAAGTCTTCATTATTTCTGATTTCAGGCGGTTGGCTCTAGCAGTCAAAGAGTATATCAACACAAAGTGATAAAAAGCCACCATAATAAGATGGAGTAAAGCTAGTTATAAAATAAGAGTGAAAACGCTTTGTCTACAAAGTAAAAATAATGAGATAGAATAAAGCTAGTAATAAAATAATAATAGTAAATATGCTATATAAGTTGCTAACTTGTTCACTTTTTGACCCCGTTGGCTTTCTTTTCCGCCAGGGTTTATGATTCATTATAGTTGTCATTGTCATCTTTTTCTCAATTGGATAACTTTGTTATTCCTTAATATATTTCAATGAAATTTTGTATGTTGGCTTGTGGAGAGATTCTACCTGAGGGATGGTGAGTTATGGCCAATCCTATTGTTCGTTTACATTTTATAATCAAAAACATTTTGTTTACAATTGAGAAAATTTCTCAAATCTTGACTGATTTTGCTGAAATTTGGCTATAATATTGACAAAACCCCAGGTATTGAAAAATTGTGAGTTATGGTTGATCCAATTGTTTGTTTACATTTTATATATAAATAACCATATGTCAATGTGCAAAACATATTGAACTTTGAAACTGCTGAACCGATTAGAATTGTTATACAGGTTCTTGCACCTAATTACTAAAAATATATAACTTTTTTTTAAGAATTTTATTGTTTGAATAAAATTTAAAATCTGATATCTCTGAGTTAACAATCCTAATAAACAATTAATTGCCACTCCCTTTCTCTCTATTTAAACCGTTTTCTGCTGGGGACCTTTATACTTTTAAGATTTCTTTTTCTTTTCTTCGGCAAAAATTAAAGCCTAGTGTCCATTCTTTTTCCATGAAGTTAAGTATGCATTTTCTTTTCCAGTTTTGAGGAAGAAGTATTCCAATTTTTAATTAAAATTGGTCATCATACAACAAAGATAAACTTTGATTTGAAACTTTTGAGAATTTTAAAGTAATACTGGGAAAATCCCCATCACTATAATTGAAGGTTTAGAAGTTATGAAGCAAAATATAAAAAGGGAATGTCATGGACTCCAAAACTCCTATTCACTTTGTATAACTTTCCTAAATATTAATGGCAGGGTTTGCTGTGTCTATAACCATTTGTCATAATATTTTCTTTTATTTATTCTATTTCAGTCCCAGCTAAGAGAATGCGGCTTTCACAAGAAGAATTGGATTCAGCTGTTGCATATATATGCAAGGTAAGCATTTAAATTGCTGCGCTTAACCAATCTTGCAAGATGTCCGGTTGCATGTTAAAAAAATCAATATACTTAAATGTTATATTTCAAATAATTCATTAGGTGAGATTGAAATTATTTAGAAACATAAAAACTTTGTGTTGTTGTAAAAAGAAATTTTCTGCTTGATTTGGACTGTCCAAATGTTTGGAAGGGGTCTGACTTTATGGTGTGTAGAGCAGCCTGCCATAATTGTCATGTAAAATAATTTTCCTTCTATCATACAAAAATACGGCTTCAAAATATTTTGGTTACTACTCTTCTGTGTTGCCAATTTAGATATTTTATATCTAAATTTAGATAATTCTAAAGAGCAGAAGTCAAGGGATATGATTTATAGAAAGTATGAAGAAAGATCTATAATTTTGTATTTATTTCTATTAGATTTCTTGAGAACCGCTGACCCAGAAATCTTCAAACTCAACACTGCACTGCCTTGTGTGCTAACTAATATATCTGGCGAATGTCAACTTCGTACAATGACCAGTTGTCAAGTAATCATGGTGCATACACACACATACAGATTTCTTCAATTGTAATTAGATGAGAAGAGCTCAAATTGCATGGTTTTCCTCTAAATCCATCTACATTGTGAGTACCTTTTTATAAAGAGAAAGTAATCCTCAGTTTTTATATAGTCATGAATAAGACCAAAATCTTTACCATAAATAATGGCTTTATTCAACTTGAAATAAGACGTACAAAAATTAACCAATCAGTGTTAGTGCTTTTATCCGTTGAGTGGCCACACTGGATTATTCCATAACTTCCACCTAGGGGAGACAGTTTAGTAAAGTTCAACTAAAGAAAGCCAATCCTGTTGGCTGTTGTTAGTGGGTTCGATCCTCAGCAGATCTCCCTGTATAAGTATTAAGTAATATATAGTAATATAATATATACAACAGTTATTATACAACAAATGAAACCATTTCCTTTCAACTATTATGGAAAAATGATGTATGTTTTCTTCCAGGTCAAGTGGCTTAAGGAGAAACTAAGGTTTTATCTTTATTCATTTTTCATTAGATGAAGCATTGTCAACCATTATTAGAAACCATCAACCAAAACTTTCAACATAGGTTTCTTCAGTTTTCAAGTTGGTTTAGCTGGCTATGTATGTATCTATCACATGTACAGGCTGCAGCAATGGAGCTAGAAGGCCGAAAATTTCAGCATATACTGATTATGTTTAGAAAAAAATGTTTTTTTTTTTTGTTTTTTGAAAACTCGCCGCTAAATAGGTTTTTAGTGTGGGGTTCAATTTGCAATGTAAGTTTATGCTAAATTGATCACTAGTTTGTGTCCAGCAGCAATCACTCGTGTTCAGACTTTTTTAGTGCTCACTGCCCAGCAAAAAGCAAGAGAAGTAACTTATTCATTGATCGCCCCATCTTCCAAATTTCTAATTGATTACTCCCAACATGGTATACTTCCAAAAGACATTGGTTGCATGACTGTTTTTATCGAGTGACTAACAAGACCTGTTCATTTTTAATTTGTATTTCTTTCATCTTAATCTGATGGTCTGAGTAATTGCAGTGAAAAGCAATTAAGATGAAAGAAATACTAGTCAAAAATTCATAGTTGACAATGCTTCATCTAATAAAAAATAAATCAAGATAATATTACTACTAATACTTCTAGTGTACATAAAAACAATAACAAATATGGTGCCGAGCGATCGGGGGGGGAATAAAGGATAAGTTTAGGGCTTAGATTTGATCTTCTGCCAACCGTAAAAGCTCTGGTAACTCAATTGGTCAAACAGTCGCCTTACATAGGCATCCCATGGTAAAGGGATGCAAGTTCGAGTCTCGCCTAGAGCTTATTCTTCATTTTTCTGATATGTGCTGTTTACTTACTGTCATAGACTGATGGTCTGAGTAGTTGCGTAAACTTAGGTTTTATTGCAAACATTTGAATGGATTTGGATGGTAACTTATGCATAATAAAGTTATGTATACCGCTAATTTCTTGTTGCAAATAATTTATTCTTTGTATTTTTTATAATTTTTTTTCCTTTTGTGCAGCCTCATACAGCCAAACGGCGACTAATCCTTGGAAAGTGTGTGGATCTTGGTGTGCCAGTGTAAGTGTTTGCTTTTTATGTATCTTTTTGGGGTGTTACCTTACTTTCATCTACATCACTTTAGAAAATGTCAGTTTTGTCTAAATCACTTTGATCTAAAATCATTTTTGTCCCCCAATATCTCCAAAAGTTCTCAATGAATTTCAATGATATTTTGTCGAATGGTAGTCCATTGGCTAAGGAATAATTGATAAACTTTTGGGGTGGATCCAAGGATGTCTTTTTGATTGAGAGGAAAAAATTCTGGGATATGTCCCGAAATTTAATAAATATCTCTCTCTGGGTCCTGTTTATTAAAAATTTTAATTTATTAAATAGTAAATCTTCATTTTCTTAAAAATCTGTGATATATATATATATATTGGTAGACACCCAAAATTTTGATCTTTTCCGGCACTGAATCCAAGTCTTAATTTCAGGAGACAAAATATTATTGAAATTCCTCAGGATACTCAAACATTATTTTGATTATTTACAGACATTTTTTTTTTTTTTTTTTTAACTCATTTCTAAAATTCAATGGCTAAACTAAATGACAAATTTTTTTTTAAAAATCCCTTTTTTTAAAAAAATTGTTTATGGTGTACCTTTTCTGTTAATGATATTAAGAATTGCAGAAGGCACATTTAGCATGACTTATTTAGTCTATTGCATTAAATAATGTTCCTTGTGAATGTTATGACATTTTTTATTTTACTTGAAGATTACATACATGCATACAGCTATAAGATAATCCTTTTCTATTAAAAATGGCCATTAAATAATTATAGCTATTACAGCTCACCATATTTTTGTTTGATAAATAAATGTAAATAAAAAAGAAGTTAAGGACAGGGTTAGTCAGTCAGTCTGGGCGAAGGTTAGTTTGTGTTAGGGGTTTTTAACTTCTTTTTTATTTACTTTTATTTAGCAAGCAAACATCTGGTGAGCTGTAATGGCTATAATTATTTAGTGTGATAGGGACTAATGAAAAAGACCTTGTTTTTTCTTTAAATACCAATATGTTCATATCTTCCTTTTTTTTTGTTTATCCCAACAGTGGGCCACTTTTAGGAGTGCTAAAGAATGAGGAACCTATTACGTTAGATGATGGATCTGTGGTAAGTAGGATTACCTGAGGATGTGGCTACACCATCAAGATGATTGCCATGATGGTTAACAAGCTCATCTTGAGGCCAATTCATTAGTGTAGTGAATTTGATCCTCACTGGTTACCCCACACTACTATGGTTTTGTGCTACAGTAAGCTAAGCTTAGTAATAACTACTCCAAGAAATAAGATAATGCAAATGTTTTACCTTTATATATTAATAGTTGAGAAAGTGCCTTAGTCTTCTTCAAAGTACTACTCTACCTAGGCAGATGATGCCTTTGTCCTCTTCAAATACTACCCTTGGGACCTCATACATTTATTCCAGCATCCCTTCCACTTTTCAAAACTGTCTGCAAAGTCCTCTTTCAGGACCACCATCAGCTGCTGCCTCGCATTCTCCTTAATCTCGTCCATGGTCTGAAATCTCTATGGGAAAAGCCAGAAGTCACAGGTATCAAAATCTGGACTGTAGTGGGGCTGACAGACATGAGTGATGCAATGAAGGATGGGCAGGCTCGGTCATTGTGAATGCGACAGTACACAAGTTCACTCAATAGTGTCTCACTGTCGACTGAGTAACCCCAAGGGAGAGTGTATGTTCATGCATGTGCAGTAAAGTCCCCTCTGATTGATTACCAAGTTACATCTAGGCCATGCAACTGGTTCTGGAGATATTCAAAATGGCTGGATACTTTCCAGACAGACCGTTAAATATCTTTTTAAAGTTATACAAATTTTTAAAAATTAAATACTTCAACTGAAAACTAATAATTTCTAAACTTTATTTTATTATATTTTTGTATATCCTTTACAAATACCAAATATTTTACTTTGTGAATTGTCTTCACTCTGTAGATTACACCTGACCAAGTTCTCAGTCCAGCAGAAAAACCATATCCTATTATTAGTAAGTGTTTTTTTAATATTCTTTTCAGTGTATGTTTTTATAAAAGTTATTTTTTTCTAGCACTAGACCACATGGGAAGTTGTCACTTATATTCACCAGATATTGCACCTTCAGATTATCATTTATTCTGGTCTTTACAGAATTCTCTTGTATAAAAAATTTCCCTGGAAGATTGCAAAATGCATCTAAAACAGTTTTTTGTTCAGAAAGATAAAAATTTCTGAGAGCATGAAATTGCCTGAAAGATGGCAGATGATAGTAGAACAAAACAGTAAATATGTTTTGGAAGTTTATTTAACAAATATAAAATGAGAGAAAATCAGTCAATTCAACAATAAAAAATATAGTATGTGAACTCGAAAAAACATGTGTCTATGTTAAATAAAAACTTTGTCATTTAATTTTATTTAATAAACACTTTACATTACTTAATACATGTCATTATACAAAAAAAAAACCTTTAAAACTTGTACTATAAAAATAAATCATAATTAATATCTTGAGCTTCTTCGGGGATTGTTTTTCTGCTAATTTAAATCCATATACAACTGTAATAATCTTAGGTTAAATAAATTCTGACAATTTTTGTGAGTCTTAAATTTGTAAAAAAAATAGAACTAGAGGACATGAGTATAAAATACAGAAAAAACATTGTAAATTGAACTTAAGAAAAAAGATTTTCAGCCAACGTGTTGTGGACTCTTGGAATGGATTGAGTAAAGAGGTGTTTGCCATCACATCCATTGCCAATTTTAAATTAAAAATTCAGCCAATGTTTGAAGAAATTTAGTGGGGCTGAACATGGGCCAGTAGGCCCCCACCTGTCCCAAACCAACATCCGGTATGTTAAATTATTACTACTATTTATGTTATGTCTCTATTTTCTGTTGCTTTCTGTATGCAGTTCTGGAGTGTCCCAGTGTGGAATATCTTGACTCTTTAGTGAATAATAAACAATTGAATTCACTGCAAGGAAAGGAAGAGCAAGTTGTACCTGCGGAACTTGTAGTTCACATGTCTCCAGTTGAAATTATGGACCATCCTAAATATCAGCATTGGATTAGAAGGTGAGATATTCTATATCATTTCATAACCTGAAAAACTAATTGATTTGCTGTATTGCTATTTCATATGTAATGTGTAATTATTTTTAGTGATGTACTGGAATATCAATCCGTTCAGATATCCGGCACTGGTTTCACAAAAAATTATCACTGCCACCAGTTTCAAATTTTAGCCACCCAATATTTTTTAACAGATGTGGATTTTAATTTTTTACTTTGGAATCTGCTGGATTTGGATATCCGATATTCCACTACATCACTAATTATTTTTATCTGTATATCAATATAAGAGAGTAGACTTTTGAGATGCATTGGGAGAAGAGTTTTAAGTATGAAAATAGTGAAAAGTATATAAAAATATTATCTTGATTTATTTTTATTAGATGAAGCATTGTCAACCATTATTAATTTTTTACTAGTATTTTCTTTAATCTTAAATTATTCTTTAATTACTTATGTATTTTTTACTAGATGGGGGTACAAGGGACTGAGAGTCCACCGGTATACAGTAAAATCAAAAAGAAGTAGATTAAATATCAGAAAATTCTTTTATAGCAATAGAGTGGTGAGACTTTGGAATAGATTACCAGAAGTGCAGATGTAAATAATTTTAAGAAGAATTATGATGTTTATTGCACCATCACAATGGTTTAAGGCCCTAGACATTGTGAAAATACAATTGTCATGATGTGTGCTTGTATATACAAACTGTATACTTTTTTCACACTAAAGTAAAATGTTAAAATGTTAAATGCTCATTGTGTCTGAATATGTTCTAAATGTTATAGCAACTTACTCAGACCATCAGTCTATAGCAGTAGTAAACAGTGCCGATCAGAAATAAAGAATAGTCTCTAGGCGAGACTAGACTACTAGCATCGCTCTTACGTCAGGAAGCTGCCTATGCATGGAGGGATAAGAGAAAGGATGAAAGATATAAGGAGAATTAATAATAATCAGAAATCGTAATGGTTGTACATACAAACAAGTAGAATACTAGTATAATACTCAACAATATTTTTGGTGGGTCTTTCAGGTTTTCTTCTGAAACTCAACACCTTGTCCTGAATGAGAGCACCAGTGGGGTTGCCAACCTTGGCCTGTACAAAGTTCAAACTATGCTAAACCTGCTGAGTCCATCCATTTTTCCACTGTTGCATCATCAAAATTTGGAGCTGCAAAAGAAGAGTCTGAATTCCACAGAAAATGGAAAAGTAGAAGATGAGGCAAATAATCAACTGCAGTTGGCCAGCACAAATCTCAAGTACCACATACGACCACGGAAAGGATTCAACAAGTAAGTTGAGATATTCTTATTATGCTTTAACCCTTTCCTCCCTAGAAGCCATGTTTGACTACTTCCCTGTGCCTGTGTGCACTGAAACTAATTTAACAGCCTGTTGCTGACCAAAAAATACAATGGGCAGTAAATAAATTGCTATATCTCTTAATATTAAATGTACACTTACTAAATTTTCAGTGATTATTCCCAAGGTATCACTTCCAAGTTCAGTGAAATAAAACCTTGAAAAAAGTATTATTATCGATTGATTGGGATTGTTATGATTTATATTTGTGTATGATTTAAATTTAAGTGTTTTTTGTGTTTTTTTAGTAAATTTTTTTTATCATTTAAAAAAAGTTTGTTTATTTTCAATAATAATAAATTATTATCTATAAACTTCTTAGCGTTATCAGGCAAGCAATTAGTCCATGGTATGTTTTTTATCATTTATCAGATTTTCTTATTAGAAACCGTAAACCAAAACTGTCAACATAAGTTTCTTTAGATTTTAAGTTGGTCTGGCTGGCTGGCTATATATGTATTACGCGTACAGGCTGCACCAATGGAGCTAAAAGTCTGAAAATTTAAATATTTAACTATTATTATTATGTCTAGAAAAAACTTCTTTTTTTTTTTTCTGTTTTTGTTTTTTTTAAAATTCCCCCATAATAGGTTTTTTAGTGGGGGATTCATTTTGCAATTTAAGTTTATGCTAAATTGGTCCCTTAGTTTGTCTCCAGCAGCATTTATGCTTGTTTTGCGAAAATTCAGACTTTTTTTAGTGATCACTGCCGAAACAAAAGGCGAGAGAAGTAACTTACTCATTGTTCACCTGGTTTTCCAATTTTTTTTTATTGATCATCCCCAACACAGCATGCTGCCAATAGACATTGGTCTGTTTCTATTGAATGACTAACCAGACCTGTTTTCTCTGATACTTATCTCTGCTTCTTTCTTCCAGAGACCAGTGCTTATATCTGGACAATGCAAGCTATGTCAGTGAAGCATGGGCAATATCAGGATTTGAAGAACAGCTCCAGCATTTCCACACAAAAGTCGATGAGCACTCAAAAGAACAAGGTTTGTGAAGTTTAAACTTTAAAAAGAAAATTTTCTAATTAGAGATTACAATCCCAATGGATAACTGAGCAATTTTATTGATTGGGAACGATGAGCTCTACAGTTGCATTCAATCTCATTGTGACATAAGCAGTGGCGGCTTCTGCATTTCTCCCCATTACCTTTCAATTAACTCTTTTCATTTTTATATCTAGACATAGTACCCATAAAAAAATGACTGGATTATTTTATATAT
>VCCN01006703.1:7079832-7090489 GCA_006491835.1 Architeuthis dux | reverse complement strand
CCATGGACGGTGTGGCCTGTGTGTGGAATAACTGTCCAGCATGTGCAATGAAGTTTTAAGGTGAAGTGCAACCAAAAAAACGGTTAGGCTTTAGATATTTCACTCTAGATGGTTATCTATACTAATATTTGAGCTCTCCATTTGTTTGTCCGTGCCTCTTCTCCACAAAAACTACAAGCCCTATCAACCTAATATTCTGTACGTGGATTGAGAAGAGGTCAACTTTTCGCAGCAAAAATCTTAATTTATGTGACGTTGACCTCATTCAAGGACACCCGGGGTCTTTTTCTGGTCATTTTAAAACAATTTTCCATTTTTTTTACCACAATTTTGCACTTACGAAACTGAAATTAGATATGCATTGTGCTTTTGACCTTTGAGGTCGCAAGAGGTAATTTCTAACCAATTTTCAAACTTGTGGGCCACAATTCTGCACCAAACCTGCTGAATTTTTGCATATGGGTACATCCTGGTGATCACTCGAGGTCTTTTCTGGCCAACTAAAGCAATGTATAGCATAATTTTGAATTTGTTATGAAGTACAAACTTTTTTTGGACATCACTAATGGCTGAGTAGATGGTAAATTTCGACCATTCTTTTATTCAGAATCGTCCCAGAGGTCAGTTTGGGATTAAATTAAATTTTTTGGGCATTTTGCATTACATTCTTGGAGGTAATTTAGTAAGTGGGTTTAACCTGGGCAGAAAAAAACATGATAGGATGGGTGGTGCTGACCCCCAAGATTATTGCAGGCCAGCACAGGTTAATTTTGGATTAAAATAGCTTTTTGGAGCAAAACGAAATAACTTTAGAGGCTTTTTTTGTTTGTAAAAAGTTGTGCAACCCTGAGAAATGTTTTCAGACTAAAAATTTCCAAATTTTATCAAGGCACAAGGGCAATCTCTCATGATCGCTGGCCTTTACCTGACTTATCCATGCTTTTCCCATGGACAACTTTATATTGGTTGTTCTAGGGTTGGATCCCCGGACAGCCTTTTCATACTGGCACCCAACGGGAGAAGCACTTACGATGTGTATCCAGATGCTCTGTTGAACTATTTGTTCTTTTTTCTGCATCAGAACATTTCTTCCATTACAACTACTTTTACATGTGTAAATAATTGTGTGTTTTTTAAATTTTTTTTATTGATTGTGTTATGTAAGAAGAAATATATCAAAGAACACATTTTTCCTGTTTGGTTATATTTTGTTATTTACGCCTGATATCCCTGCTAGTAGACTCTAATTTCCAAAGAATTCAGTGATTTTAAATATAATGTTTAGAATTTTAAAGTACAGAAGGCTAAAATGGCTATTGTTATTGTATGTTTTTTGTTTACATAACTAAAGCTAAGCAAGGGCATATTTGTACCACCACAGCCTTCGACCTCCGCTGTCCACTTCATGCCAACGTTGTGTTTAAAGATCAATGGACGAAGTCTGGGCACTGGATGTGAAGTGTCAACTAAAACCGAAGGCGGGTGTACAGTAGTATTTAAGTCAAGACTGCAGGAAACAGGAACACGTGATGCTGCTATAACAATAACAAAGATCAAGTTGATATATAGTCTTCTGTCTGGTACGAGAGGTAATGCGATACAGTACTTCTAAAATCTGCTTCAGGTCAGGATTATTGCTTTTCTTATGAGGCGGAGAAGAAGATTTCTGCTGTCCACTACTGGTAGCCTTGTGAGGGGATTGAAGGCTCCAGTCTAGAAAGTAGAACCAAGCTCTGTTTCACTCTGTAGTCTCTAGTTTTCAGTGGGATTCTGACTGAGTGGGTTCTACTATACTGCAGTACAATGCTTTTGCCTTCTCCGCCCCAAATATCAAAGTGACAAGAGTTTACCAGGCAGGTCGATCCAAATCTGACTGAAAAACAAAATCTACCCTCTTTTATGGGCAAGCCTCAATTCTAGGGTTGGATCTGACGGATGTAGGGAAGACACTCAACTCCACTGGTGCCTTCTCCAATCACCTCAGGGTACACCTGTATTCAATGTGTCAACAACCACCGATCAAAAGCCCTGCCGAGGACACAGCAAGTGTACTCAAACCAACCTGTCAACAGCTCGTCCGTCCACCATCTGGCATTTCTCTTGACCAGTATCTCCTTGTTTCCATTTCAAGGCAAAATGAAAGTACTCATTCTGATATAACATATCTGTTGTGTACTTGTAAAATCTAACGTAATCATAATATCACATATTGTTTATCAACAAATCAAAATTATTATTCAATTTTTTTTTTACATTCAATGCATCTTGAAACAATAGTGGTTCAAGTTAACATTATTTATTTTTATTTTTAGTAGATCAAGTATTATAAATCATTACTTAATTCAAGGTTTTACGGCCATAGGCTCCATATAACTGGGATAACTGCACAGAGGGCAGGTATTTTCAGCAACACACACACACACACACACAAAACTGTTTTTTTATAATCATAGATAATGTTATCAAACGGTTGTTATCAAAATCAATTGGTCCCAAACACTTTATTTACATTAATTAAAAATTATCTGCTTACTGTAATCAAATATTTTTATAATGTAAAGTTGTTTATAAAAATGAATTTAATAATATAACAATGATATGTGTTTGTTGTGTGGATGTAAGGTAATCCACATGTTACATCACAAACATATTTATTATCTAATGATAATAAATATGTAACATACGTTTTTCTCAATCTTTCATTTCCACATTGTCAAATTACTACTACCATAAGACTTTATGCATTTCACCATTTTTTCACAGGCATCTTTAGAAGTTTTTTGCAATACAGAAAACTGAGTGCAGCTCGTTACATGTTGAGACATAAACTAAAACAGAATAAAATGAAAACCAGACAACCAGTGGTTGGTTGGTTGGTTGGTTGTGGAGAAAAGGAGAGACAGAGTATCAGGGAGCTCGGATGTGTGTCAAAGAGGGTCAGTCTTGAGGTATCAGTTGGGGTGGAAAGTAAACTGACATATGGCCTTTTCTGTGTTTCAGATCTTAAGTAGGTATGTAGGGGGTGTTTAGATGAAGTTGATTGATATGTCTGTGTTTCAGGTTTTGAGTGGGTGTGTGATTTATATAAATAGGATTTGTTTGTGTCTGGTTTGTGGGTGTGTGATTAGTATGTGTATATTATCCAATTCCACATGTGGTGTTGCTTTAAAATTAGTTCATTTAAGGCTGTTGCTAGTTGAAAATGTCCAGGTCTTTGAGATATCATTTTGCCTTTGGATATAAGAGCAGCTTCGACACATTTTCGGTTTGTGGCGTTATGTTTTTGGTGAGGCATGCTTTCTGTAAGCTGAAGTTATGTTTATATGTATTTCTGTGTCCAACTAAGGTATTTAAACTGTCATCAAGCCTATGGGCTCTCCGGTGTTCATATACCCTTTTTTTGAGGGGTCTAGACGTCTCACTGATGATGTTGCAATCGTTACATGGTATTATGTAAACACTAGCCTCAGATGGGGGGTAGGTGATTTATTGATTAGATCCCTAATGGTTACGGAGGTACTGGTAGCAATATGTATATTCAGTTTGCTGAGATCGGTAGTGGTTGAGTATGTAGGTGTGATTCGGCTTAGTGTTTTTGTCAATCTTTTTATTTTGTTCTGTTTTAGTCCTATGTATTTCATGTGCCTTCCTTCTGGCGTTATGTATGAAATATTGTGGATAGTGGAGCGAACAAACGATTGTTCTATGCACTCCTCTTCCTCGTTTATGTACTCTGGGCTACATATTCTAAGGGCTCTACATATTCTAAGGGCTCTTGAATTATGGTAGATCTTATAGGTCTTCTTAGTCATAGCACTAGTGAATGTGTCTATATACACAGGCCCGTACCAAATGACAAATGTTTGAGGTTCATGGGCAAAGCCCTGGATAATTTCAAGTTTCCTAGCATCTCCGGGCCAATTTACATTTAAGCAGTCTGAGATAATAAAATGATTTTTTCTTTTGATCTGCAAATCTGCTTGTTATGGGCCTGAAGGGTAGGTGAAGCATGAAACTTGGTACACTTTTAACCCAAAGTGCACATTTTTTGGCTTATCTGCCCCACTAATATAATTTCTAATAGGGAGTTAATTCTCACCCACCCTGTATATATGAGAGAATATAGGCAGCAATTCTTATACAATTTTTATCTGAGATTTTGAGATGAATTAATATTCAATTAAAAGAGTACATAAATGAGGAAGAGGAGTGCATAGAACAATCGTTTAGTTCGCTCAACTATCCACAATATTTCATACATAATCTTTTTAGACTTATCTTTCATTTTTTTTATTTGAACCCCACCCCTCCAACATTTCTTCATTGTTTTGTCTGTTGTGGTTTGTTAACACCATTGCATTGTGAAATGTCATAGACAGTCTGTGTAGTTTTTCTGAATTATATCCTCTTACTAACCTCACTTCCTGTGTGTGTGTGTGTGTGTGTGTGTGTGCATGCATACACTAAGTTCTCTGGAGCTTTTTTTACTAATGATAATACTGCATGTGGTAACTCCTTTATAATTTTCATATTTTCCAGCAAAACCTTTTGTCAGTTATAACAACTTTGTCCCAAGTACAGGGTGGGATCTCCCTTTTCCTTCCATATATGATCTGCTGCAGCAGTAGGTAAGTATTTATCCATCTCCCCATCAGGTTTTGTGGGCAAAAGCAACTGTTGCAGCAGTATGGGATGTTGTATATGCAGTTTTTGATCTTTTTTTAATAATTTTATTTATTTTTTATTTTCATGGATCTATCCATTTATGTCAGGAAAGTTTTATACAGGTTTGGTTAGATACAATTCATATTTTTATTTTTTTTTAAATTTTATTATTACAGAGGAAGCCGTTTATTGTAATCATGAATAATATTATCAAAAGTATGGTTTCTAAAGTTTTAACACATTAGGAAGCTGCTTGGTAATTCAAGTCAGAAAAAAAATTAGAAAAGTTAAATTATGTCAAGCCTCAGAATTCCCTCTCCCCACCATACTTAAGTCAATAGACTTGAACTTGACCGACAGTCAGCAACACATTGTGGAGCATGAAGAGCATGGCATGATACACTGAGTGCCCTTGTCATCCACTGCAACCTGGTTGGTCCTGAACTGAAGCATGGTCATCTTCTGCACACTGGTCTGTCTCCAGCCATCCTGTTTGTGTCTCACCTCTGGACCCAGGCAGACAGGAACGAGAGAGTGAGGCTGACGATGTGCATAACTCTCACTCATTTTAATCCAAATTAAGTGAAAGCCATGACATGGGGAAATTTTTTATTTGCTTCCAACCCTCGGTTGGCAAACTTCTGGCCAGGGTTGCCAGATTGGCTTTTTTAAAGCCAAATTTCACGAATTTGGGTTTTTTCATCCATGTTAGCTTCATAATTTCAGTTTGGCTTTTTGGCCTTTTCCTGGCTTTTTTCTTCACTTGGATGGCTTTAAAATATCAGTTGTTTTTTTTTTTTTGTTATTGGTAAATCATAGAATATATAAATACAGAAAATCATTGCTCACTTAGGTTAAATCTTTAATTGCATCTAATTTATAATATAACATTTAAATTTATAATTATATAAATTTTTAGCAATGTGCACACAACTTTTGAAAAATATTCAACACCCTATTTTTAAAATATATTTAAAATGTTGAAAATATTGTTTTAAAGTTTTTCCTTGATTTTGCTGGAAAGGAAAAAGAGCAAATTTTTGTCAAAAAAAAGAAAGAAAAACAGATTCTTATTAATTACAACAACGATTTTGGCCGTTTGGAAGTCAATGTTTACATTTTATCGGCAAAACAAACAATCCGATGCCATGTTGATAACAAAAAAGATGAAATCATTAAAAATATTTTGTTTCATCATTATTTAACTAAGCTGTGCAAAAAATCCTCCACTTTCTGCGTAAAAATATCACGCAAAAATACCTATTTTTACCAGTTAGCATAATGATCTTATCAGTACAAGGTCAGCGCTACAGGTCTTTTTATTGATATTAGAATACAGGCATCCCCTGTGTTATGGAAGAGATGAGTTTCTGGAAAATTGACTGTATAGAAAAATTCTATAGCACGAAACCATTGGAGATACGTTCCTAAGGAATTGTTTCAGCCCAAAAAAGTAAATCAAGCATTTGCATGAATGAAAATAAACATTTATAAATGCATACAATACAGTACATTAAATAATTTATGATATACAGGGAGTCCCCTGGGATACGAATGCCCCAGATTATGGACAACTCGTACTTACAAATGGACTGCTTAAGGCAGGGTTGCCAAATTGGCCACTTTTCGGACAAATTTGGCTATGATAGCCGATTAAATGTAAGTTTGATAAAAGTAAATGTACAATTTTCATTAATAATTTGTTTTTTTAAATGGATTAGATTTTTGTATACATTCATATATCCAATTTCTTCACCTTTTCTCGATGGATACACCTACTTTGTAGGCCTGCACCCCCCAATGAAAATTAGGTATGCCCTTTCCTTCTCCTTCCTTCCTTGCCTTTTCTTCCTTCCCTTCTTTTTTCTTATTTTTTGTTTGTTTTCTTAGCTTCCCTTCTTTTTTTCTTTCTCTCCTTCTTCTTTCTTCCTTTTTTTTTCTCTCCTCCCTTCCAGCTCCCCCTCTTCTTTCCGACCCCTGGCGTGGGTATATTTTAATTTTCCCTGACTTCATACCCTGCAGTACAATTCAGAACTGACCCCATCTTCTGCACTCTGGTCTGGCTCCTGCCGTCCTGACTGTGTCTTGCATCGTGACCCAGGCAGATAAGGATAAGAGATGTGCATAAATCCCCCTCACTTTAATCCAAGTCGAGCACAAATCATGACTTCAGACCTTGCAGTGCAACTGCACCACTCAGAACTGAAGCCATGGTCATCTTCGACTATGAAAGACAAACATTACTCTGAAATAGCAGATGATCTTATTTTGAAACAAAACAAAACCAGACTTTTAGTTTCTAATCCATTATACTCTACTCACACTTATAACTGTCCACTAACTCTAGCTAAGACTAAGCTTTAACAGTCTGTGATTACTTCACCAAAATAAAGCAACAACTCAAAGTTCTTCTGTGCCGGGACACATGTCAATGGCAATGTACGACCGAACATGCAAAGGTGTTGTCTGCCTGTTCTGCTTTGCTTTTATTCTCTCTCGTCAGCCAAGAGTAACACAGAAGTTTTACCTTTCTAAATCCACTACACATCATAAAACTCTTCTTACTGATTAAAACTAATTCCTAACACTTTCAAGACATCAAGGTTCTTTCACTTTTTCCAACCAGCTCATTACCAATGCTAGAAGACAACTAGCATTCCAAGAGAAATTATGAATCACAGCCACCCATATATGCTGTGTTGGGGGTGATCAATTAAAAAGTTGAATAAGTTACTTCCCTTGCCCTTTGTTGGGCTGTGATCTCTAAAAAAGGTCTGGATTTTCAAAAAGACAAGTGGGCACAAACTAGTGACCAATTTAGCATAAACATACATTGCATATTGAACCCCCCTCTAAAAACCTATTCGGTGGGGGTGATTTTCAAAAAACATTTTCCCTACTCATTGAGGGGAGTGTGTATTCAAAATTTCAAGTTTCTACTATGAACAGTTAGGGCTGGGCGGAATCCAGATACATAGATACATATAAATGTCAGAACACATGAATAACCTAAACCCAGCAATGTTGTGGGTAGTGGTGATTGATATAGCAAAACTTCTAAAGAAACCAAGAAAGTTTTGAATGTCTTCAAAATGGACTATAACACTGTGTGTGTGTTTCCGCTTGTGTGTGTTAAATATTACAGACTAAGATAGTTTTTAAATCAATCTTTATTATTATTGGACAAAGTATTGTAACACACCACTTTATTAAATTTGACTAGTTTTTACCTTCATCCAAATTTTAGTTGTTTTTTTTGGGTTTTTTTCAACTAAAATTAGGATGAAGGCAAAAACTAGTCAAATTTAATAAATAAGATAGTTTTTATCAATATTTTATTACATTCATATTTTGATAAAATGGTACAGGAATCAAGTCATTCTGTTGTTGATTTTTTTTCTTCCTGTAAGGAGTTATCATATGCAGTTACCAAATTAATAAAAAAATGGCTTCTTAGATTTAATTTTATTTATACCTCTTCGTTCCAGCTGGAACATAAGACTGCAATCGTACCACACTACTGAACTCTGTCTTGCACTTTGGCCTGTGCTTTGCCCTATGTGAGAACCATCTCTTCCAGATCCGTCATCACTGTCTCTGCCAAGTGGTCCTTAGCCTGCCTCCCTTTCTTTCCCCAGTTGGGGTCCATCTTAAGACAAATTTAGGTATTCTCATATGCTCAGTATTTAAACCACCTGTGTTTTTTTTATGACCTCCTTGACAAAAAGAAAATTAACTCCTTACAAAAAGATAACTGTAATGTTGTCTGATATTAGTGCCTTTGTTGCTTGTTTGTTCTTATCTGTTTAGCTGTGTTTAGTTTGAACATATTTGGTTCGCAACTGTATTAGCTGTGTTTAAGAAAAGTAGAGAACAAAAGACGTGCTTACAGGGTGATTGCCAGGTCCAGAGAGGGCCTTACACTCCCACATTCGGGCTCCCATTTCTGGTACTGGAAACAGGGCTCGTTAAATGGAGGCTGCTGGGTAGCCTCTAATTCGACGTGTTTATTGACTTCAAAACATATACATCAGAGAACATATTTTGCTGGTTGCATTAGTTCTTGATTCTGCACTGGCTACTTCAGATATGTGACCTTGTGCCAGATTTTGTCTGGTCAAAGTAAATCAAAACAGATTAAGTATAAGAAGAAACTCTTTATCAGGAAGCTATATAACTGAATTTACTGGAGCTTTATTCAAACCTAGTTTTAACCTAGCACCCAATTTGTATATACCTGACTAACGACTGACCTAGTTTTCAAAAACAACAAAATAGGTATAAACTAGGTTAGGGTTGGGGAACGAAAAATCAAAAAAATCGAATCTCGTTCTTGTTCTTTTTCTCCTTTTTTTTTTTTTTTTTTTTTTTTTTTTTTCAAAATCTGATCTCGTTGCTTGATTTATACTTCCGGATTATATGTAAAGACTTATTGTTATCTATATTGTAACACTATCAGTTAGATTTTTTGGCAAAGTGGGATGACTCAACTGTCAAAAATGCATTGTATCATAAGGACTGATTTGACCGATCAATGCCAACATTTTTTTTATTTTCGTACTGCAATGACTGCACTGTACTGCAATTTTTTTTTATTAAATCAAGTATTGTAAACCATTTTCATTAATTTTTGACTACTATTTATCTTCATCTTAACTTTCAGTTGTTTTTTTAATTACAATTCAACTTGGTTTTAGTAAAAAAAAGCTATTATTATTCATTAAACCATTTTACACATTTACAATGGTTTAATAAAAAATAAAATAAAATAATTGTTTTTTTACTAAAACTCAAACAGTCATTGCAGTACAAAAGTAAAAAAAAAAATGTTATCTTCTGATCGGTAAAATCAGTCCTTACGATACAATGCATTTTTGATGGTTAAGTCATCCCACTTTGCCAAAACATTTTTTTTCCCCCCTTAACATGAGGCTAAATAGTTTGACCAAGATTTTTTTTTTCATACCAAAACTGACTACTGATAGTTTTTTCTAGTTTTTTTGTTTTTTTTTAAAGCTAGATACCAGCTATGTTACAATTACACTTGCAATTTATCATGTATTGTTACTCATACTAATACAGCTGACATTAGCGTAAGTTTTTTTTAGTCCCTGTTATAGCGCAATATTTAGCATGCTAGCCCTCATAAACCTTTGTTTGTTGTTTTGTTTATTTCTGTAAACTCCTTGTGGAGCATAGGGCTGCAACCACTCTGTTGTAGTTTCAATTGCCAAGCTGTAGGTTTTGTTTTTTTCTGTCTTGTATTTAGTGCCTTGGTTTGCTTTATTGTTCTTTCTGTTTTAGCTGTGATTAGTTCGAACACATTTGGTTCATAACTGTATTTAGCGTATTAAGAAAAGAGATGGAACAAAAAGCACATGTTGCTCAGGGCTATTGCCTGTGAAGAAGTAAGCCTTCCCCCATTCCAACTTCCGGTCCGCGTTTCTGGGACCCGAAACGGAATGACGGCTGCTGGGAGTTTGCTTCAGTGTGTTTATTATTAATCGTGAACATTAATACTTACATATATAGAGATTTATACATATATATATATATATCAATACATAAACATTACAAAAGTAACCTTTTCTTAGATGTACTGCCTTACAGGGCTCACTGGTTCCAACTAATCTGCTATTTACCCATAGCTGAAATGAGAAGTTAATTCATGCCTTTCCCAAGGGCATTAGTGAAAAGTGGATGTAAACAGCCCTCTCCGAAACTCAGTTTGCCGATTCCGTTTTCTGTGCCGGTAACCATTACACCACTCTGGGCCTCCTCCCCGCAGACCATTGTGAGTGAGTTAATTCCTTACTAGGTGCTCAACTACGGCTCTGCACATAGATAAATAAAACATTTCAATGTTTAAAGATTGACGTATATGATTCCATGGGTAGGGCCTGCTTGGTGGGTTAAATAGTTGTGTATTTCCTACCAACACGTTGGTGTTGTGAGCAAGTCATAGGATTTGCTATTCAGACATTTCTTTAAA
>VCCN01006703.1:7052559-7065398 GCA_006491835.1 Architeuthis dux | reverse complement strand
AAAAAATTAAACTAAGCCCAGAGACGTCAAAACGGATTTAATAGACAAAGTGCAACCAACCATACGGTATTCATTCTTTCAATCAGTGATAAAAAGACTGATTTAATGTCACTCACAAATTCAGTTAGGTGGAGGAGAGGTTAAATACAGAAAATCAACCGAGATTTAAATTAAGTACTGTGAAGTAAATGTAAGTTCGGATTTTTGACTATGAAGGGGTTTTTTTGGTAACTTAAAATAAATATCCGGGGGGGGGGGGGGGGTATGGAAGGCCTTTTTTTTAAATAAAATAAAAATGTGAATGCTACGCTGTCGAAAAAGGCGATTGGATTTCATTAGTGAAATGTGTAAAAAAGTTTTCCTGGGGGCGGGGGTTATGGTCGAAGGTAGATCAAATCCGTATAGCTAAATTGTAAGAAGACTGACAGTAGAGTCAGAGGTCTTGAACATCTGACGACCGCAATACGATCGAACTACGATGAAATTTATTTTATATAACATAAGTGAAAAAATGTAATCTGTTACAAATCACAGTAGCGATTTCTGCCAGTCAGATTTTATTTCAATTAATAAAATGGACTCAAGTCAATAATGACAATGCTAAATTTGTTCCTCAATCTTGAACAGATTATATTATAAAATGTGTTATTTTATAAAACAAGTAATTTTTTTGGGGGGGGAATGAAAAGATGACCACTACAAGAGAAATTTAGTAAACCAATTACGAGGGAGGATGACCACCTAAAAGAAAATAGATCGCACAAAAGAGGGTTTGCGAAAAATAGCATTGCGATTTGCTTTTAAAATGTCATCTTCGTGCAGATTTCTTTTCTTACCGGATCGCATACAATCAGCAAGGGTGCCTCCAAACTTGCTCTTTTTGCCCTTCAGCTTCTCATACCTAGCGGGAGTCAAATGTTTTTTTAGCAGTGATTTGCTATCAGTGGCTTCTTGTAAAGCCTTCCAGAGTTCTTCCATATCAGACATTTTGTTGATTTTCTTACAAGAAGCTGTGCTGACTGTAGTAAATGTCCTTTCCCTTGGTACGGAGAGAAGGCGTGAACTGAGAGTCGTCTCTTGAAACCTACTACCGTAGGACTGCGTTTGGGGAAGAGTTTTAAGGGGAAACGTCAGAGTAAAAAGACACATTTGATTGGTTGCTGCGATTGCTCGGACAATTTTCATTGGATAATTTGACCACATACTCGAATTTGATTGGTCAATTCAACTTTTGTCTTTTTGTTCTTTGCCTTTTTGGACGAATTACGCAAATGCTGGTTTTATTTGATTTTTTTTTTCTCCTCCTAATCAATAGATTAGACTGAGTTTTCGTACTTTTGCACCAACCACTGCATTTATTTTGTCTGGCTTGAACTTCAAGTCGTTCTCAAGGACGGAGTCTCCTTTAACTAAACTAAAAGAAAACAAAGACTAAATTAACTGTAAAAAAGTATGTGTACTAGTACTCTACAGACACAGTTACTGTAGTTACAGTATAACACTGGTTTAAGAGGATTACTGCCAAGATTCTGACTCCGAGAGGGGGTGCAGCTGGTGTATACACCGGTGTCCAAGGGGGCCCGAGAATTTCTTCGGTAGAGTTGAGTATCGAAACTTCTGAGTAGATACACTATGTTCATTCATTAATAAAATAGGTTGCCCTGCTTGACTATTGTTTACCGGCGAGCAAGTGATGGCGTGGTAAAAAAAAGGGTTAGCAGATGAAAACTAAAACGGGATGGCTAAAGAACGAGGGTGTTTGAGCAGTGTGGGGGTGGGAGCGAAACAGCTTTCCAAGATTGCTCTCGGAGGCCCTTATTACTGCTATCTTAAAGTTAAAAAAAAAGAAGAAAGAAAACTATGGTATTATTAGGATAAACAGTTTTCTCTCTTTAGCACTAAGTCAGCTTTCTTAGTACACTTGTAAAATCCGCTACCCCCATAAAAAGAAAAATTCTGCAAGTCCTGTGGATTGTGGATAACACTAAATAAATACAGGTATACCTTGATTAGTGCAGTTAATTCGTTTCAAAATTGTCCGTACTGTTCAAAACTGCACTGCTCAAGGTCTTATTATAATTTAATGTTTTTTTTCCCTACCCTATACTTAGTTACATTTATTTGTACAGCAATACTTTTTAACTGTATTACATCAAAACCTGCACTATTCTTGTAAATAAAATAAGGGGTCTCAAGTGGGACAGTAACTAACTGGTGCATTGCAGTAATATTGTAGTAAACTAGTTACTATCAGTGATGGAAATGGGTTTGGGGCTCTAGGTATACGGTAACGTCTCTATTAGTAGATATTGAACATACAAAAAATCTGGAAATTGAGAAGTAGGTATACGCCATACCCCTCCCCCATTCCCATTCCTCAGTGGTTATTATCATAGTAAGTTTAAACTGACTATGAATGTAGTGATTAAAATCCAATTTTTTTTTTTAATTTCCGTAATTTATAGTTCATTATTTGTCCACTAATTATTTTAACGTAAAATACCGAACAATTAAAAATAAAAATCAACGCTATGCATTTTATTTTAAGTAGCAATAATTGTTCACACAACGGTTTTTTTTCTTCGTAATGAATGACATCAAGGCAGGCAGAGTTTGAAGTTTGAAGATTTTTAAACCGTTTTTTTTTTTAACTTATTCTTTTATTAATTTAATTATGAGTTGTACTAAAAATAAGTTGGTTGATTTTTTTTTTCTGTTCTCGTGAAAGGTGATTTGACTACAGCACATTTGTGATTCTGTCATTACATTCACACACGACGTATCCGTTTTTCTAAATTTAGTAATTTATCTTTTACTTTAAAGGTCATTAGATACCCGATTATGGTAATAGGACTTTTTTTTTTAAAAAGAAAAGTTTTTTTTTCTTGTTTGTTACTTTAAATTACCTAAAATTATCTAAACATTTAAAAAGAAATCAGTTCCAGCCATTTAATAGAAACAAAGTAAATGCGGTTTGTTAAGAAGAAGAAAAAAAATGATCCATCCATCATGATACAGTAGACGGACCGATTTCAATACTGTCGCGACGGTGCAAAAACGAATATTTGCGAATAATAAAAAGATAGTAGTATTAAAGTGAGTTTGTTTGCATTCAAAATTTCAACATTTATTTAATGGATTTATTCTTGTAAGAAAAACAGAAAGCAAACAAAATAAAGACCAAAGAAACAAGATTGTCTTTTTTTTTTTTTGCATCTTCTTATAAGTTTACGTAATAATGAAAAAAACAAGGCAATCGTTTTGAACTAAGTGCAAATTTAGTAGTGTTGAATAAATCGGAATTAATGTAATGTAAAAAAAATTAATTATATTAAATTATTTCCAAATAATTTCTTTTGATGTACGAATTTGTGTGTGACACTTTTCTGTGTGTGTATTTATACTATTTTTGTTTCTCCTTTCTCTTTCTCTCTCTCTCTCGTGCGTGTGTGTGTGTGTGTAACTTGAGACTAGAGATGAGAACTTTTTCGTTAATGCTGTCTCTCTCAGTCTTTTTCCTTTCACTTTTCCCTTTCTCCCTCTCTTTCTATTTGTGTCTGTCTTGTCTGTGTTTTTCAATGTCCCTTTTTGGTATCTGTCTTTTTTTAACTTCTGCAGCTAGCAAGAATACGTATCACCCCCCTCTTCATCTCCCCCACCACCCTACGGTTGCATTTAATGATGAGGCTGTACTGTACATCTTTACTTATGACAGACAGCATAGTCGACCCCTAAGTTTGTACTTAACGAAACAAATACCCTTCCTTACCACACATACACCCATAGAGAAAAAGAAATCCCAGTCCGTACAAATAAATACACACACACCACTTTGGGAGGTATAGACTCACACTGGTATAAAAACACAAATCTGCACGAACGTTACGTTTGTTTTTTTTTTTCCTTCGAGTTTTCTGAATTCCCCGTTATTTACAGCCGTTTTAAAAATTAAGCCTTCACACTCACAGTTACTCTACTACTCAACAACACACACGCAGAGACAGTGTGACACACACATAAAACCAGTTACACGAGTTGAGTAGAGTACTCAATCTAAATTCCAATAAGTTAACATGCACGTGACGCACTTATACAGAGATAATAGATTTGCACCTTTCATATTATTATAGCAAAAAAATACACATAATACTTTTTTTTTTTTAAATTCACAATCACATCATGCTCACAAGAAGCAACTAAATGACTGTGTAAACCAAAGCTAAGATTAGACTTGGTGACTAAAAATACGTGATTTAGTCAGTCATTCACCTATATGCACTCATTGCATAGAATAACAAATTTGACATCAAAGAAATATTCAAAAGTGAAATATTTCTGTTGCCAAAACACAGGTCATACGGGAGAAAATTTACATTTACCCAATAATATGTTCCGATAAAGTACAGTGCACTGAAGACGAATACTAAACTTGTCAGATGCGTAAGAAGAGGGGGGAGAGAGGGGACAGTCACCCCCGGGCGCAGGTGTGAAAGGGCGTAAAATTTGCTCTAAGAGATGCCTGTTAATTAATAATTATGCCCCCACCCCCCGAGATCCCTTGCTACGCTAACGCTACTGAAGCATATAGATTATATTAAAAGCCTGCACAATGTTACGAATTCCCTGCTGAGCCAACAAAGATACAAAAACATATATCCAATAACTACAAAGCCGCATAATTTAAATAAATAAAGCACACACACACACAGCTTGGACTGACATTTCCACTTTACGTAATAAGTGCAGTATAGCTGAATGCTTTTCCCTTTTTTGTCTTTAAGGTGTACTAAGATTAGACAAGAATAGAAAATGATTTAGCTTAGGATATGTTTCTTCAAGGTGTTTTTTGGGGGAGGGGGGTATTTGCTTTAAATTCTTTAAAACATAATACTAATAATAATTGTTATATTATAGAAGAATCCTAAAATTATTTCCATAAAGTCTTATATGTAAGTGTAAGAATAATATACTTGTTTAAAGCATTACAAAAATTCCAAAGTTTTATTATTTATATTTTTCAGTTAGTAAAATGTTATGCCTAAGTGTTTATCTGTAAATATAGAATAACAAAAGCTGTGTTTAGTTTTCAAAACAGAAAGCAGTTAAATGTGCACAGATACATGTTAGATATAAGACGAATGGTTTACAAGGGTATTTGGAGGACTACCACTCACTGCAACTCATTCAAGCCCCATAACTGTCCATACAAAGCTTCAGTAGATAGTCCCTTAACCATAATACCAGCGCATTGGACTATTTTAATTTAAAAAATATTTTTATTTAATGTCTGTCTTATATACTGGCATATACAGTATGCACAAGTGAGAGAGAAAAAAACATACACGAGCGATGTCACTGGGAAGGAGAGATTTGTTTAGATATAATATTGAAGAAAATAGAGAAGGGAATTATTGGAGACAATGTTAGGAACAGACAGGAACAGAGAGGATAGAATAAGTGAGAGTAAAGAAAAGAGAGTGAGGTGGAAGAAAAACAAGTAGCGAATAAAAGAATAAAAGCAGAAAAAGAATTACACAGAAGATGAGTAAAAGAAAGCTAGCTAAAACTTTGATTAATGAAAAAGACAAGAAATACATTTAGCAAGCTCTTAAGAGGCTCAGTAACCATCTAAATTTCTAATCAGTACAATTATCACGGTCTGCTCATATTTCTGTGTCTATATCTTTCAAGCAATATAGATTTGCAAACACACACTATAAATAAGTATATACCCATATGAGATTATGTACATGTTTGTACATAAACACATAGTGAAATACACATACTTTCAGATTTACATACCTGTTTGTATGCATATATGTGATTGTGTTAGTATAAATGCAGATTTGTGAGCATATGTTAAATATTAAGCTTAGGGCAGCAACCAATTTTCAAGAAGAATGTTGTTTTCTGTGATGTGATACAAATAATGTGGAGTATCACAGACATTTTTTATAGATATTATTTTATTCTTAATATGAATGTGGAGTATCAGACATTTTTTTTTAGATATTACCCTATTCTTAATATGATTCTATATGGTAGAAAACCTTATTTGTGGAAGAAATCTTGGATACATATGCATTTTTGTATGCCAACATATATGTATACACATAGGCATTGTATACTTGGGCAGAAAGTTAACTTTGATATACTTTGTTAAATATATTGACCAGATTATATAATATTACTCCTAATAGTTAAATGTTCAGCTAGAAGGATAAATATCATACCATCTTAATTACAACTTCTGGAAAGCTATCCAAGAATATGAAAAGAATACATCAGTCATTGGAAATATCTGATCTGATTCTGATAGTTAACAAAGCATACATAGAAATATTATATATATATATATATATATATATATATATATATATATATATATAGTACAACTCTATATATGCATATGTATACATTTATCTGTCCATCTTTCCATCAAGTGATATATTCATCTTTATTGAATGGATAGCTTACGGTAGCATATCGTTTAAAGTTTTAAACTGCAAATGGTAGACAAAAAATAAGTATATTCATTGCACTAATTTGAATTGCAAATAATGATTATTAAACAATTGAACTATGTAGCTATCTATCTTGTCAATTTATGTCTATTTAGAAAAAGAGAACAAGTTATATATAGACACATACTGTCCCACATACAATGAAATATTTAATCACCTATATTATATAAATATGTTAAATATAACAAATATTCATATATATCTGTATGCATACAAAATTATATTAATGTAATCAGCCATATCAATTTATATATGTGTGTGTGTATATATGTACATACAAATATATTCACACATATATAAATGCATATGTACTCACACATATTTATCTATAGCAGTGTTTCCCAAACATTTTTGACCATGACCCTGAACAGAGAATTGTTTTGGCCTGATGACAGAAACATAATTTCAGTGTTTCTTTATTTGGTTTTATCCAAAAAGTTTCACTGAATTTTACTTTAATAATCAACTACAAGTATTGGACAGAAACAGACTGGAATATGTCTGCAGTTTTCATACATTTATAGATGCTTTATTATTCAGAACTATTTTCCTGTTTCAGAGTCTCAATGACGCTTTATATTCCAAAATTGTGATGTAAACATATTTACAATATTTTTTACTTTTATATTTTTTCAAAATTATTTTTTTAATCTTATTTCTTTTTCAAACCATCCTGCAACCTTCAGGAGGATCCTTGCAATCCTCATTTGGGTCCAACCATGGGTTTGGGAACCCCTGATCTATAGTAAGAAGAGTCCTTTAAAGTTTTTAATTCTCTTTTAAGGGCAGTTCATTTGAGAATTCAGAATATTAAAATTCAGTTTCATTTTAAATAGTTTTCATAAGTTTACTTTGTTTTACTCAAGTATATTCTCATATGTACTTTCTATTTTTCTGAAATGTATATAAAGTGTGCATATTAAATTGACACATAATAGATATGTCTAAATAAGAAAAACTAGCACATGAAACCCAGCAATAGCCACATTTAAAACCTCTATTTTATAATTTGAGACATGGTAATGAACTGCTTCATCTAGAAACAGGGAATGCAGAAGTGATCCATTATCACCAATACTTTACAAGGATATCAGTAATATATATATATATATACATACATACATACACAAAAGAAAAATGGACAAACCAGAAAAAGATTAGAGAAAATCTTAAAGAAAGGAGTAAGAAAAAACTCAGAAATGTCACAAAAATAAATTTTTAATTCTTACCTGAACGGATGCAATCGGCTATAGTACCCCCGAATTTGGACTTCACACCCTTGAGTTTGTTAAAACGCTCTGGGGTGCAATGTTTTTTGAGCAAGGATTTGCATTCTTTAGCATCCTGCAAAAGTTTGAAGAGTTCTTCTGCATCAGCCATGATGAAGCTGTTAGTCTAATATCCTAAAGTACAAAGGAACAATAACCTGATTGCAGCACTGAAAATGGTTTAGCACTAGCTTTTATACCCTTCATCAAGAAAAACAGCCTTTTCATTGGTTGAAAAGCAAAAGGTAAGAAGGTAAATCTATACTTGGAATCTCCCTGACCTTCATGATAGCTGAATTTTAGAAGAACAGAAAAAGTGGAAGGGGGCGAAGAAGAAAAAGAAGAGGAGACAGAATGATGAAAGAAAGAAAGAAAGAACAACTGCATTCTTTCTTTCTTTGGTCGGGTTCACTTTTAAGACAGGGTTCAGCTATAGAGAAGTATCTCTTTGCGTGTTTGTGTATGTTTGTAGGTCTCTAAGAGTTTATGTACTTGTTGCTTTGTAAGTTCTGATACAGTATCCTTATGTTTGTGTGTTTGCATTAGTATGTTAGTAACTGAGAATTCATGCAACCTCTGTAATAAATATGTGTGTGAACATCTCTGTGCCTTTTACTGTGTGTGTGTATGTGCTTAACTCTGTATCAGGATGTCAGGGAATAGGAATGTGTATGTTCCAAGAAGGTATGTAAATAAGAATTCTAATAGATTTGTCTTTCTTTCGGATGCTTGCACTTGAGAGAGACAAGAGGAACAGAAAGTATGAAAATGAAATGGAGATGGGAGTGGCAGGGTTGTGAGGGTAAGAAATAATGCTTGTCAAAGAGACCCAGAAATGAAAGGGTCAGGTTTTTAGTAACCATCAACCAAAACTGTCAACATAGGTTTCTTCAGTTTTTAAGTATGGTCTGGCTATTTATGTAACGTGTTGCACATACAGGCCACACCAATGGAGCTAGAGGGCTGAAAATATCAAACTTTTTAGAAAGTTTAGAAAAAACGTTTTTTAATGATTGCTAGCCAACAAAAGTCGAAAGAAGTAACTTATTCATTGATCACCCCTTTTTTCCGACTTTTTTTAATTGATCACCCCCAACATGGCATGCTGCCAAAAGATGTTGATCACGTGACGGCTTCTATTGAGTGACTAACCAGACCTGATATTTTATTTGTTCTTTTTTATCCCTGCATCTTGATACAAGCCCTGTAGAGAAAAGGGAGGGAGTCTTGATTCGAGCCCTGTGGAGAAAAATGTAGGGAAATGGAGGTGCAGGGTAGCATAAAGGTTACTGGCACAGAAAACAGAGACTGCACTAAATCCCTTGGGAAAGGTGTGAATCCACTTCACCTCCCAGCTACGGGTAAATAGCAAGGCAGTTGGAGACTTTTAGCCCTGTAAGGCAGTCTAAACTTGAGCCCCAGTAAAGGTGGAGGGTTGGGCGTGTAGCTAGCTACTCTACCCCATAAAAACCTACTTGCTATAGAAACTGCAACAAAATCACCCTAGCCATTGTCCACTGTTGTGATGCTCTACTAGAAGTTGACAGGAATACAACAATAAATAAAAACAAAAAACAAAAACAAAACTCAGAAGAGAAAATAGGTAAGTAGATATGTAAGAAATAGGTATTTAAGTTATCATGTAGTAAGGAATGCTATAGGATAAGGTATGCCAGGATAAGAGAAAGAGCATCTTGTTTTGTTAGATGAAGAGAAATATTAGAATGCTTTGAGAGACCAGGTTGAGGTACAGGATCATGAACATAGCAAAACTGAACTTCTGTGTTAGTACAGTTTTTTTGTTGTTGTGTGTGTGTATAAATGAGATGGTTGCTGTAGTTAAGAAATGAGATAAGAACAAGGAAAGATGCTAAAAGTGAAAGCCAAATAGAAATATATTAGTAGCAGCAATATTAATCACCACTACACACAACACTGGTTTATTGCTGGGTTTAGTGATTTTAACTTTTATAAAAATACTCATCAACAAAGCATAAACATGCTTTAGGAAAAAAAATAATGAATAATGAAACTCAGAGAAACAATACATTTTTTTGATAATATTCAAAAGCTTTATTCCACGATTTTTTGTCATATTTATAGTCTTAACTTTCACACAGATTATTTGACTTTATCGCAGAATATGAAGAAGGATGGGCCTCATTATTAAAGAAACCTAAAGGATAGGGTATTACTTGTAATTTGATACCAATTTCCTCTTTGGGAAGAGAGAGAGAGAGAGAGAGAGAGAGAGAGAGAGAGAGAGAGAGAGAGAGAGAGAGAGAGAGAGAGAGAGAGAGAGAGAGAGAGAGAGAGATGGGGGTCACCAGAAAGCAGCAGTGGACTTCAAGCATATTAACTACAGATATTTGATATTTTTTCTCTGCATTTTGGACTTTGGGATACAGTGAGAAGAATGTAAGTTACAGCCGACATAGATGAACTTGTAACAAATGTTTTCTTCGGAGCTCACAAGGAAACATATAAAAGACATCTTCTTATCTGGCAACACCCATTAATGTTTTATCATGAGGGCAGGGCCATGAAGAGGTGGGGGGGGGGGCATTCATCACCTGCAGAAGTTTATGCTATTCTTAAGCTTATTAGAAACCATCAACTAAAACTGTCAACATTAACATAGGTCTCTTCAGTTTTTAAGTGGGTCTGGCTATGTATATGGTACATAGGGTATTTGAGGACATATCATTACCAAGCTTACAACTTCAAGTCAGGACAATCAACCCCATGGATTTTGCCATCTGGTCCATTTTGAAAAGTGGTGTTTCAAAGATCTGCTGCAGAAGTGTTGCTGCTCTGAAGCAAGCTCTTGTCAAATCCTGGTCCAATTTAGACGAAGAAACGGTGCAGCCTTCATGCGAGTCAGTTTCCTCTCATCTAAAGGCCATGGTCAAGGCAAAAGGTGGTCATATCGAAAATAACTGTTTGTATGGACTCAATATAGACAGTGGAATATATGTGCTTTGTACATGCCTCTATTCAATTTTTTATTTTTATAATTTTTCATTTATTATATATGCAATACAAAAATTGCAGTAATCATCTTAGAAATAGAAGTTGGAGTGGAGTTTGACTCTGCAGCAGCCAGGCTTGTTCTATTATACATTCTACAGATAAAGAATTATTTCAACAACATAATAGCAGCAATTATGAATATAATTGTATATTTATATACATGTATATTTGGCAATAGCCATAGAATTTTCATGTTAGTATTAATATTACTCATATAATCTCTGGGGATGAGCAGGATCGAAGAAAACCATTATGATGTGTGTGTGCATTTTGTTTTGTTATTTTTTGCCTGAAGATATCTTTATATTCAGTTGGTAGGTTTCATGATAACAGAGTTTGGAGGGAAAAACAAGCTCACCAAAAAAGGAAGCTTGGTTAACAGAAAATAATATCTGATTTCCTGTCTATCAAGAGTAAATCTTGTAAATCTCTTCATGATGTGACTTATTGGATAAATATAATTATAAAAAGAAGGAGAGATCAAGTGCAGAATCAAATTGGGGTGGCAGGCGTTTGGCCAAGATAGCTCTATCTTCAAGTCCAATATTGCCATGGTTCTGAAAAGAAAAGTCTACGAACAATGAATACTACCAACAGTCACATACAGTTCAGAGACCTGGAACCTTCCTCAACTGCAAACTAAGAACAATACAACAAGTTCACGAAAGAATGATGCTCAACATCACTTGGAGGGACAATAGGAAAGTTCAGTAGATATGAGAGCAGACTGGCATCTGTGACATCATCAAAGACATTAGCAAATTAAAATGGAATTGAGTTGGTCACATGGTGAGAATGATAAACTGATGGACATCGAGGTTAACCAACTGAAACCCCCAGAAACTACAAGGAAAGCCGCGGCTGTCACAAGACCTGATGGTATGACAACCTCAACAAATTCGAACTAAGATAGCAGAGAAGACCAGAACTAATGGCAACAGCTGGGAAAGGCCTATGCCCAATGAAGGACAAGGGGCGATGACTGATATGAGGATGATGAATTATAGGAAACTTATGCTGTTCATTAATCACCGCTACCAAAGGTTTATTAATCACTGTTACCAAAGGTTTAGGTTATTCATGTGTTCACACATTTATATGTATCTAGCTATGTATCTATCTATGTATCCAGACTTTGCACAGCCCTAACTGTTCATAGTAGAAACTTGAAATGTTGCACACACACTCCCCTCAATGACTAGGGAAAACGATATTTTTGTTTTTTGAAAATTCCCCCCTAAATAAGGTTTAGCGGGGGTTCAATTTTCAATGTAAGCTTATGCTAAATTGGTCACTAGTTTGTGCCTGCTTGTGTTTTTGATTCAGAGATTTTTTTAGTGATCACAGCCCAACTTTTTAATTGATCACCCCCAACACATATGGGTGTTGGTGATTCATAATTTCCCTTGGAATGATAGTTTAGTATAATTTTTCTTTTAAGTATCTATACCATTAGAGCATGATAAAGTACAAGACTGACCATTTGGCAAAAGAGCTTTATTTTCTTGAATCATTTTTTCTCCTAGATAAATGTGTGATAATGAACATTATCAACCACGCAGTAATTATTTTGTCTTTAAACACAGATTCATCACTATTGAGAAACTATACTTTTATTCTTCACTTGTTTGAAGATGTTTTTTCTTTTTAGTATCTGTGTCATAATGACATTATGCAATCTGATATGTGATCCACACTTGCAAAAGTACTTTTCTAACTTGGAAGCAAACCAAAACTGAGAATAATATCAAACAGAGTTTTGTAGATGTACGGCTTACATGAATTATCTTCTCTTCTTCTGCTTACTTTCTTTAATACCCGTAACCCCAACCATAACCCTAAACCTAAAACATTAAAAATTATTAAAATTTTAGAACTTTTATTTTTATTTATGTGCCATTTTTTGGACCAAAGCGTAGAAAATGCATATAAGCCGTATTTCTGTCCACACTTCCATAAAAATAGCAGAAAGTAAATAGGTTATTCATTATAGTTACATCATAAATAGAACCCC
>VCCN01006703.1:6978872-6989734 GCA_006491835.1 Architeuthis dux | reverse complement strand
CTTAAATGAAGGGTCGGCGCCCGTGCCAACACTTGCCGGGTTGCCTTGGGTCAAATACTACCGATACGCCGGTCGGCTTTCTGAGTTGGTGACTTCTGTAGGCCGGCTTGCTTCGAACTGCAAACTAATGTAACCGTGATCGCAACCCGTAGACTGACTCAGCGTCGACTAATTTCAGGCTGACAATGTTATGCTTATATTGGCAACTCAGACAAAGGCAATAAAGCATCGAGCCCACAACCAACCTTCATCCTCCGATAAGTCCCTATATCCAAAAACCTTTCCCATTGTTTTCGATTTCACCCCCTAATCCGTAAGTTAACTACCGCTAGCTTGTAAAATCTGACCAGATTGTTTTTTTCTATCTTGCCATAAAGAAAGCAATTATGCTGGCGAAAATTAGCTGATAACAAATAAATAAATTTTAATTCATGTAAAAGAAAAAGACGACGATGAAAGTTTCTCTTCTGATCAAAACTTTTGACCAACCAGAATAATGCGGAAAGTTCTCAACAAATCAAACGTAAGTCAAGATTTATCCAGTACAAGAAATTCGACAAACCATGAATTGCAAAAGATATTAATTAGAAGATACTACGAAGGGGAAGAAAACAGTTATAGGGGAGAAGTTCTGCTCAATGCTACTCTTTTGCTCCGTTATATCAAAATCCTCACGAATCATCTAACTTAGCTATGTAGAAGTGGGAAGTGACAGAATAAAATTGTGCCTTAAAGATTTCTGATTTAATCTTTCTCTAAAAAAGGTTTTCCACCTCTATCCGAAAGTAGAGCTGTCCTATAAAAACATTTCGTAAGCCGAAATGGCGTAAAGCGAAGAAGCCATTTCCATTAATTTATATGGATTAAGTTTAAGTTGCATTTTTCTGCAAAGCCTCAGATCTCTAACACGTCCTAACGCATACATTCCGAAAAAATAGTATTTCATTGTCTTTTTTATGCTCACAACTTCCTTAACTAGAAAGCACCCAGAGAGCCCATATCTCTTCCAACGCCATACACTAACTAAAAACTGAATGAACTTAAGTTCATATATAGCTACGATGTTGGGGAGGTAACCGTGGAAGTTTCGATTTTTCAATCTTTGGACCATTGTCTGAGTATATGAAGAAATATATCTCGATCGAAAATTTAATCAATTCTTCCTTAGCCCACCCTTCCACAAAATGTCATTGAAATTCATGGAGAACTTTTGGAGATATTGTGTGGACAGACAGACAGACACGAGTGAATACACATACCTCTTCCAACTTCGGAGGTAAATTAATGTCAGCACATATCCACATCGTGATATGCATTTTTTAAGGTAAGTATTGTAGTGTACCTCTCTCTGGTGCATGTCACTTCAATGCTACGAGAACGCCTCCTAATAAAACTTCCTACCCGATGGCGAATGTTTCCACACGTGAAAACTTCCTATCGATCCAAGAATAATCAATAACAAAGATGCTTTTCTCCATTACAACTGCACACGAACGGGACCCACAAATACGCATGCGCACCATATACCGAACAATAATTAATTCTCACCATCCACCCTTGAGGCCAACAATGAGTACGGCTTCATTAAAAACCATTGATGTCTTTCATCCATTTTCTTTTTCTTTTCCTTTCTCATTTCGCTCGGATATTTTCGCCATCAGCAGAACGAGTCGGCCGATTCCGCGGAGGCTGCATCTTGTTGCATCTGAGAATGGGATGATGAATAAAAGTTGCAAACGTCCCACGTACACAGATAATGGTTTAGAAATGGTAGCCAGCTTGTCCATTGTCTTTTTCTTTTTCTATTCCTCACTCTTTTTCTTTCACTGATCCCTTTTCACTTTCTTTCTCGCGTTCCTGGCTAATCCTTCTCTTATTTTCTCCTCTCTAATATTTCTTTCTCTCTATCGGTTCTCTATGCATCTTGCGTTTCCCTTTTATCCTTTTCTTCTCTTTCTTACTTTCTCATTCTCTCACTTCTTTCTGCATCTCTCATTCTCCTTACCCTCTCGATTTCTATCATTCTGTTTCTCTTCGCCCTTATTTTTGTCTTCTTTTCCTTACGCTCTCCCTTTTCTCTTACCTATTTCCCACATACTCGGTCTCTCTTCCTTTATTTTAATCAATCTCGTTAAGTTATTACTCCCGCCCTTTCTTCCCCTCTTTCTCTCTTTGATTGATTATCATTTTCTTTCTGTCTCTTTTCTTTCTCTCTGTCCTCCCTCACCTCTTTATGTTTTCACGCATTTTATTTTATTTTATTCTGCACTTGTTTTCTATCGTGTTTTATGTTCTATAGCTCTCTTACTAATTCTCTTATTCTCTCTCTTTCTCTCTCTCTCTCTCTCTCTCTCTCTCTCTCTCTCTCATACACACACACGCGCGCGCGCAATAAAATAATAGAAATAATAATAAAGTGTAATGATCCAGGCTGTTGTGATAAAAAGCAACAATGATAAGATGGAGTAAAAGAAGTAATACAATTATAATTTAACCGGCGGAGCTATTCAATGAAAAATAGTTCGTTATTCGTTAATATAGAGTTTACACAAATATTGTAAACAAAATTCGCTTTTGGAGAGATGGATCCTATTCTTCTGGTCCAAAATAAATTATGACCACCAGCTTCGGTACAGTAGAAAAGAAAAACTATAAAACCCATTTAATTAAGGCCTACAATAGTTGAAGTACATGTTTGTGATAGCCTCGCTATCTCTCGTATAAAATCTCGTTTCTCTTTTTGTCCTCTCAAAATGCCATCATCAATTCTAAATACTGCTTTGGTTATATATGTTTAACAGTTTATCAGAGAAACATGAACAGAGAAAATAGAATTTTTTAAAAAGCAATTTTTGTCAATGGAGGCTAGAAACATATCGATTAGTCGACAGTGCATCCTTTTATTAACCTTTTATGTAGGTTTCACTAGTCAGGGGTTTTGCGCAAGAGTAAAGTCAATTTGGTGAGTAGCTAACAACTCAGTTTATTTACCTGGGTTTATATTTAACTTCAACATAGGCTACCTTAGAATTAGAATAACATTTTTTTAAATGATGTGTTTTAGTCCATGAGATCTGGCTCCGGAAGCGAGACTAAACGCCACTATGATTTTTCGGTAGCTGAATTGGTGCTAATAAGAAAAAGGTATGATAGGCCCGGCTGGGTGTAGCTTTATATGATTTTTTCGTCCTGATTTTTAAAAATCTTTGAATATTTTGTTATGATATTTTAAAATTTATATTTGAAAGCCATATCAAGACAACCAGTGCCTCTGGAAGCGGGTGTGGCCGTTGCATCGTATTGGGGGCCGAGGAACCCAGGGGGCCAAGTGTGGGAGCCTGATAGTTTCTTAAGACTTACAAGTCGATACGCTAAGTACATTAATAAAATAAGTTCACTATCATTTACCCGCGAATATTGTATGGCGTGCTAAAGGGGTTATTGCAGGTGAAATCAGGATGGCTAAAGGACGAGGGTGTTTATGCAGTGTAATATGGGGTTGGCGAAAAAGCTTTGCACCGCCTAATAAAATTCCTCTCGGAGGCTCTGAAGACAACTGACATTGAATGATAAACGTTTAGATAAACACGAACTTTTATTGAAAACTAAAAATTGGACTTACAATAAAGACAAAATCATTCGACAAAACCTGTGTCACTTAAAAGTATCATTAGTACATGAAGGGTTAAATGTCATCAAAATCGCTGTCACTTTCGGATTCAAATTGATCTATTTCTGAGAGACTGTAATTTCCACACTCTTTACATGTACGCAAATATGTGCAGGACAAAGAATTCACTATGCAGCTGCATCCTAAATTACAGGTCACTAGAGGTCAGCACCGCCTATCTTATGTTCATTCTGGTGTCAAGTTACTCATGTACACAAATTGGCAGCCCGTAGGAATTAGCTGTCTCCCTTAGATTTGATAAAGCCAAAATTGACCTGACACTAAATTGACCATTAGGGGTTACCAGAGGTTAGTACCACCTGTGGTCAAGTTAACCGTGTACAAATAATTGCTATCCGTAGGCTTCAATTTTGGCATATTTGACCGCCATATTTGAAAATGCCAAAATTGACCTTTCATGAAAATACCAAAATTGAACTTTTATGAAAATGCCAAAATTGATATGACGTTAAATTGACCTCTAAAAGTCACCAGAAGTCAGAACCACCCATTCTATGTTCATCCTGGAGTCAAGTTACCCGTGTACACAAATTTGCAGCCCGTAGAGTGCAGCCTTCTCTGTTACATTGGAAAATGCCAAAATTGGCATTTTCAAAATGTCAAACTGACCTTTAGATGTCACCAGAGGTCATCACCACATATTCTGTATTCATCCTGGGATCAAGTTACCCTTGTACACAAATGTGCAGTTCTTCGTGTGCAGCCGTCTCCCTTTGATTTGAAAATGCCAAAATTGACCTGATCTTTATTGACCTTTGAGGTCACCAGAGGTCATCGCCACCTAGACTGTGACATGTTCATCATGTTAGTTAGTCAAGTTACCCTTACTCACAAATGTGCAGCCCGTGGGATGTGACCATTTAGGAGTCTATGAAACATAAAGTTATATAGGTAGAAGTGCTGATGCATACGTAAATAATCCAGTCATTTTTTACGGGTACTATATTTATATTTATGGAATAATGTACACGGTGATCAGAGCTATGGTTGTAAACCTTTCTCAACGTATCCCGATAGTATTGTATTTGACGACATTTAGGACGCAAAAAATATGCAAAACTTATACTTAGCCTTGACTACCGCAGACTGAAATTGGTTTCTGAACACACTCTGCTAAAACGGGGGTGGTACTTATATGCCAATGCGTCCTATATGTTATTAATTAGGATATTTTCCACTCTATTCAGCCGACGTAAGTCATTTGAAGATTATATCTCCATATTTTTCCGTACTGATTTCAATGACAGCAAATATCATCATCATCATCACCATCATCATCATCATCATCATCATCATCGCTGTTATTAAGTTCATTTTATAGTATTTAGTCTTGTTTCATCATCATCATCATCATCATCATCATCATCATCATCATGTTCACCGCCACGAAGACATTACGTTCATTTTGCAGTATTTAGTCTGGCTTCCTAAATCTGTTGATAAGCCTTCGCTTTTAATTCATTCCATCACCGAAAACAATGTAATTATATGATTATTTGGATGCTATTATATCTCATTGGGCGTGCGTATATTTGAGAGCTGAAACAAATATTGCTTAAATTTACTCGTACAGTAATCATCTGAAGTAAGTAGAGCATAAACATTTGGGAAAGTTTCAAATTCTGATTGTTGGCAGCTGGTGTCATATATTGATTACCCTTTTGGAGGAGAAAAAAGAAGGCCTGAACCCACATTCTTTTACAATCCGTCGCATTTCCAATTATCTTTTTAATTGGGAAACACAAAAACTGACGGAACAGAGTAAATGAAGCTTTTTTGTTTTTTTTCTTGCCCACTTAAATCTATATTACAATGATCCGATTTCTGTATGTTTGTATGTTTGTTACCCTAACACATCATAGCGAGATTGTTGTTAGCGTAATACCGTTAAAATTCTTTAGCTTGGAGAATAGACCAATTTTCCAGTCCAATTGGCAACTTAATAATAATAGTGTGGGGTCTTCGTTCATGCTCATCCCGATAATCTATATTATAATGATCTGATTTCTCAAGGTAGATAACTCCAGGAATATCAAAAGCTAATTATAGAATAATTTCCCTTATTTATTTACATCCTATAAATAGGAAATGACAATTCAATGTAAGTTTATGTTAAACTGGTCCCTTAGTTTGCGTCAGGCAACGTTCGCACCTGTTTCTTGAAAATTTGGAATTTTTAGTGATCCAACAAAAGGCGAGAGAGGTGATTTATTGATCACCCCTTTTTCAATTATTTAATTGATCAACCCCAATATGGCATGCTGCCAAAAGACATTGGTCATGTGACGGTTTCTATTTAGTGACTAACCTCTTGTTATAATATTCAATCTTGTCTGTAACATTTTAGGAAGGGAACATTGCGACATGACTTGATTACTGAAATCAGAATAAAATACACTCTCATCGCCGATCATAAATAGATTTCCATGAAAACAGTAAACAATAAACGTTAAATCCTGAATAACCTTCTTTTTATTATCCGAAAAACGCAGTATTTAGACTTTTGCATAGCTAATCTATCTTAGATGTATTAGTCAGACAAGTGCGGAGTTCAACTCAATTTGGCTTCGGCTACTCAACAAGGACAAGGTATGGAAGCCCAAACCGACAAGGCAAGGATTAAAAAGAAACACCCGAATCCTACGTTATAAGGGTTGCCTCCTTTGAAGTTAAAAACTATCTGTTTGCCTCATCACATTCGGATATTACACCGCGGAAGAATGGATCGGCCGAAACGTCCTGTTAACAACACAAACAGCAAGAAGGAGTTCAATCGTCCGAAGAACTATTTGAATAATCTATCTTACTTTCAAATATTACTAATTCTAGCATAATCCGAATTGATTAAATACATTACTTCTAATTCAAATATAGGAGTTAGTCAATTGAAGAAAGAAATCTACATATACCTTCGTACCGGTTGCGTTCCTGAAAAACTGTACGAAAGGTGAATTTCCGTATCTTGAATCATAGAATTACATATTAATTAGGGGGTTCCGTTCCCTGAGAGCTAAAAAAACAAGTCACACACACATTTACATTCTCATTAACACACACGCATACATATTCTAATGGTAGCACACACATGCACGCGTTTGCATTGCACACACCTTCAGTGCCGTCAAAATGCAGATGCACTGCATTTCGCTACACACTGTGCAGTGAATAACTGTCATGGCGTCGGTTTTATGTTTACAAACATAAATGAGCGGGAAAAAGTCCCCGTAAGACACACCTTAAACAAACACATATGAACCTAGAAAATATTATTTAAAGTATGTATTTTTAATAATAAAAGTGATTTAATAATTCTCGTAGAATTAGACTAATTGTCATAAATAAACGATTCTCTAGCCTATTTTAGGCAAACCTGCAATAAATAAAAGCAATGTTTGCATACAATATATTATTATTATTCGAGCATGTTATTATACATATTGTGCCCTTAAAAATTAAGTGGAAAATGAAGAAATAAAAGAATACATTTCCTCGGTCTAATGCAGTTCAGTAAAAAATGTACAACTGTCCGAATTTTTACGGAATGGAAATTGAATTAGGGGTGTTAATTTATAGAGTCCGAAAGTCCGGAGTGTACGAAAGTCGAAAGGACGAATCTCGAAGACTGCTTGTACCTATTTATTAAAACATTTTTAAAAATAACTTTAGCATTACCATATGAACCGTGAATCGTAGTCCAAAGAATAGAAATTGTTTTACAAAGGTCAACGTCTATTTTAAAGTGGCAATATCATTAATTAGAAACAGGACACAAATGTCTAACCAGACAGAGAGGAGCACGGTACGGTTTTAAAAATAAGATATTTTAAGAGAAAGACGATATCGGCCTTTCTCCCAATTCGGATTCAGACTTCTATTTGTAGACATCGAGAATAATCGATAGAGCTATTTTTAAAAGCAGAACTGACTTTGCTTCCACGAACAGGGTGGTAGGAGGCGGACGAAAGTAAATTGTTGAAATCAGTGAAATTAGGAGGTAAAGAAATATGAAGGTATTCTGTTGAAATGACATTTTATCAAATAATTCGGTTGTATTTGTTCCACTAGATTAGTAATATTATGATGGGGAGATCAATAGTCTATTAAAAGATTGGTATCCAAATTTTCCCTTCATTTGCCATTCAATCTATAGCGGTATTTGCGTATATATGTGATTATTTTCTACGTTTAGTTCAGTTTGGCGCAAGCCCACAATCGAGCCACCCAGTGAAGATCGAGCTCACATGACTAAAGAATAATATGTGAAACCCGTGCACGAACCATCACACTACAGTAGGCACCCGTATGCCATTGTATTTATGAATGTTCTTACTTAGAAAAATATAATTTATTTATGAACGTGTGTGTGTGTGAGTGTGTGTGTGTGTGAGAGAGGGGATGGAGAGACAGACAGAGAGAGAGAAAGAGAGAAAGTGTGATTTATAAATAGAACACATCTTCAGTGACATGTGTAATACAAGTACAGGTATCCCCCGCTTTTCGAAAGTTCGCTTTACGCCACTTTTCACTTTTACGAAAAAAAAGTAAAAAAGCGAAATTAGCGTTCAGCTCTCTCTCTCTTACACCACAGTCTGTACCTTCCACCATCCCCAAACTCCGACGACTCAGCCTAACATACCATCATCAGTTTAGGTGCCTGGTAACGCTAAACAAATGTTCCGATATAAATTAATGGTAATTGCTTCTCCGCTTTGCGTCATTTCGGCTTACGAAAGGTTATTATCGGAATGCTCTACTTTCGGATACTGTCCAAAAAAAGCTGTATGTGTGTATGTTTCCGTCGTACAGGAAGAGCAAAACAGGTGAACTAAGAGAACTGCAATGAGAAAGAAAAAGAATGCATTTGACGTCTGTAAGAATGGATGTCTTCTAAATATCGAATTAGAGACATGGAAATACGTTTTCTATTCAAATGATAGCGAGATGCAGCCTATTTTATATGCTATAAGAAATTTCCAGCAGGTATTAGGCTTTACTTCATATTTGCCTTAACAAAATTAGTCAAAGACAATAAAGAATGATCTGTCTTATTTTTTAACCTGCACAGTACCTTTAGTTAACACCCATGGATTTATTTTTCTGTACCCCAAAATCTATTTTTTAAGCAAGAAACAGTTAGAAGGCTTGGGGCATTTTTCGTGGAGCAATGGTTAGCAACATAGTTCCCTCTAAGCTGAGCGCGTGTGCGCGCCCACACACATTTTCCAGCCAGCGCACATAGGAAATTAATGTGCGCACAAAAACATTCAAATTCTGTTCTTACTGAGTTTTTATTGGAAAAAGAATATTGATTCCCTATGTCGTTATTGAAAAGTGCGCACATATTTTTTGTCACAGGAAACAAATTTACAGAACATAGGATTTTTGCGCCCACTGACTACAGAAGATTAGAGTGAACATTGGAGGCTTCTCGAGCCTCACTGAGTACTCCACTACTGGGGCCTTGTGCCAGAATAAGTAAATATATTTAGAAGGCTTGAATAAGAGAAACACCATTGTAATAAGGAAAATAACACCTATATATCAACTTTTAAAATGCAGAGGAAGCCACTTATTGTGATCACTTTGGGACAAGGTCTTTTAGATAACAATAACCGATTGATAACATTAAGCAAGGGATATCAAAATTGGAACAATTTACATTCATTGTTATAGATTTACATTCATTGTTATAGATTTATTGTTATAAATAACTTTACAAAATAAAAAATCAATTTGATTAATATAAATATCTTATTTAATATAAATTTTAATTCGTTACCCCTGCCAACAAAGTTAGAGAGGTATAGGTATTCGGTCGCGTCTTTCCGCCTGTCTGTCTGTCTGTCTTTCCGTCTATCCACAAAGTACTCCACTTCTTTGTGGAAGGGTGGGCAATGGAGTAAGGAAGATTTGGTTAAATTATGGATCCAGGAATTGTTTTTGATTGAGATATATTTCTCCGTTTTTTTTCCTTACTTTTATGCATACGCTCATGTCTGTCCACACGATACCTCCAAAGGTTCTCAATGAATTTCAATGTAATGTTGTGGAGGGGTGGACAATAGGCTACGGAAGAAGTGAAATTCTGGGGTGGATCCATGTATAATTACCTCCCCTACGACGTAGTTATATGTCTACACCACGTAATATCTCCAAAGGTTCTCAATGAATTTCAATGACATTTTGTGGAATGGTGGGCAATGAGCCATGGAAGGAGTGATCAAATTTTGGGGTGGATCTGACAATGGCGTTGGCAAAGGTACGCGCTATCTGAGTGCTTTCTTGTTTTAAATAAAGTGTTTGGGACCAACTGGTTTTGATAACAATAACCGTTCGATAACATTATCCAGCTTCCTCTGTAATTTTAATGTCAATTGAACGACAGTGAGATAAACTCGTGTAATCTTCTGCGTAGATTTTCAGTTCCCCCTCATGATCAACACTTTTCCTTGTGGCTGTATTTCTGTATAAAGATGTTTGAAAGTATCCTTTCCTTTGTATCTATTCAATATTTAAGATGATGCTAGAATATTTGCGACCTCAAAGCTAAGGTTGAACCGCTGAGCCATTAACATTAAACTGCTTATAAACTGTGCTATTTCCGACTCACTTTTCTATTATTATAGCCAGTGGTCGGTTTGCAGATTTCGCAAAAATCAATACTCATCATCTCTCTCCATTCCTCCCAAGACAGTACATGAGCTGGGCGTCCTATTTCATTTGGTAAAGATCTTCAATCAGCCTGCACAGGTTTGAGCCTAACTTTATGCAAATATTCAAAGCTGTCTACCTAAATACTTGTAAACGCTGTAATATTCAAAAGGTATACATTTGAATGTTGCTTATGTGTGCATCTAGTGAAGATAATAGCATTCCTTCTTTAAAAATCTGACTCAATTTCGAACTAACCATCAGGTTTGGTTATCACACAATAATTGAGGAAAGATATTCTCATATCACAGCAGAAAGTCCTTGCCACAAGAGGTCAGTTTTAATGAATTTAAAATCTGCGAAATCCAGTTCGAATATCATCACGGTATGTTGCTATCATGTCAATGGAGTGATGAGCAAGATATCATCCGAAGAAAGTTTTGATTTCGAACGACGGTAAAAAAGAAAACAAGGTCAATTGTACATCTATAGACAACCTTAAAGTAAAACGCACGATATT
>VCCN01006703.1:6968251-6978772 GCA_006491835.1 Architeuthis dux | reverse complement strand
ACCGCCACATGATATCTTCAAAACTTTACGCTTTAAGCACATCAGCAAGGTGCTTTTCAAATCGTTGGAAATAATTTTATCAGCTTTATCAGCAATTAATTTATAGGTATTTCACTATTTTACAAGGAAATCTCAAGTATACTTTATAGGCCAATATATATGTATATATCTCCTTCGTGAATTAAATCCACAATTTGAAGTATACTTGAAATTTGAGATCATCGTTTATCCTGAGAAATGTTAAAAGATCATGACAGCCATCAAACAAAAATCTGCCTGGTTGTTTACAAAATTTCATTGAAATTCATTGAGAACTTTTGAAGATATCATGTTGACAGACATGAGTGAATATATAAATGTATGAACAAAAAAAGGGAAACATATCTCTCAATCGAAAACAAATTCCTGGATTCGACCCAAGATGTAATCGCTTTTTCTTTACGTCATGACCCACACTTCCCCAAAAGTTCATTGCGAACTTTTGGAGATATCGTGTGGAAAGACTGACATATACCTCCCCAACTTCGAAGTTGGGGAGGTATATGAGTGTACGGCGTTGGCGGAGGTATGCGCTCTCTGATTGCTTTCTAGCTACATATGTTTGCTACTACGATTAAATATCCATATATATAATAATTAGCAATGTGTGTTTGTACGCTGTCGCGCTAAGGGGCGCAACTGACGTAGTAAAAAGATTCATGTTCTGATGACGTAGTAGAAATGCTGAATTTAAATAATAATACAAAATTTAAAAATGTAACAAAAAAAAAAATAATGCAAATCCGTTTGTGGTCAACAGAACGCTATTCTCCAAGCGTACTGCAATATACATCTCTTTTATCTACGTATATAAAATGCAAGGTGTATCCATATATGCGTTATTTCTGACGGCACGAGTAAACTAGTCTACATATATTTCTTGTAAAAAAGCCTCACGGTAATAGGAAATTAATTGTATGTTCTTTTTCATAAGAAAATGGAGGGGGTGGCAAAAGCTTCAGGAATAGTAGTTCGCCTACTGCATTTCTACTAACATTACACAATAACAAATCTCACTAAATGTTGGAGAGGGCCCCTCAAGGAGCCAAGCCCCACGGCCCGGGCCCTCAAATCTCTAGCTACATCACTGTTTTTGAAAGGACTACCTACTCAACAAGCTCACGGACCCCAGGCTTTTGAAAGGTCTGCCCATGAACCCCAGGCTTTAGAAAGGTCTGCCCATGAACCCCCAGTAATACCTTTGTGGACCCTCAGGGGTCCGCGGCCCCCAGGTTAGAAACCTTTTTACTAAATGTTGGAGTGCGGGGGGGGGCCCTCAAGGAACAAAGCCCCAGACCTCCAAATCTCCAGCAAGACCCCTGGAACACACATTGTCTCTTACTTTACAGATACCTACATGCTGTTTTATTTTCCTTTATCCCTCTCGCACAGATATTCCGTGTTGCTCGTGCGAACAATTTCAATCTCATACTTAAGCAATTTAGCCTTCTTACAAATCCACTCTAATACGGATTATAACCTTCTCTTGCACTCCTCATTCCTTCTACACAACAGACACATCCAATCTAAAAAGAATTTAAACGCTTATACGCGCTGAATCTCTCTCCTCTGCTCCAGGCACCTGTTGCCCGTCTCCGGTTTCCCACATGTTACTATTATTATTAGTATGGCTTAGCTTCGCGAACGATGATTTAAGAGGGTTTCCACGTCTGTTGCAGGCCCTTCGATGGACAGCGAGGCCACCGTGGGCGAGGTGGGCTTATCCGCAGCGGCTGCAGAAAAAGGTCTAACAACTGGAGGGAGCTCCGGTTTTACAGTGCCACCTTTTCTTTTCTGCTCTTGCTCTGCCGCTTGCTTCGGAAAGAAAGTTTGCCTGGTAGACCCCAGCTTCTGTTGTCCACTGACGAGAGTTGATTCCACAGGAGGTGAGGGTCTTTTCCAAGGTGTCCATGTATCTCTTATGTGGCAACCTCTTGCTCCGCTTGTCACGGACCAGTTCACTGAACAGGAGGGATATATATATATATATGATATTCAAATATATGAATATTTATTTGAAACGATCAGAAAACCATTTGCGAGCAGCCCTCTCTCATTCCCATATACTACTTAAGCTTTTTGTCAAACACCAGTCCACGTCGGAGGCTGGAGTTGACTTTGTTTTTCCACCGTAACAAGAACAACAAAAACAATCCTCACCTAATCTACGGGATGCAACTCTTCACTGACTGCATTTCCAATATTAAAATATTGGAAATGCAATCAGAGAAGAATTGTCTCCCCTAGATGTTTATTTGTTCAACGAACAAGAATTGAAGTAGGTGAGGAGTTTGACCCTGCAGCAGCCAAACTTGTCTTAGTTGTATACACATGCTCTCAATGTGTTTCTTGAACAAATACCCATACCACTGCGCGTGTGAGATCGCGGGGTTATGTCACTTGTTATAAATGATCAGATCTTTCGCCCGCTTCTGTTATCACGCACAGAATTTGTGTAAAATCACACACACAGGGAAATCCACTTACGAACGGCAATATAGAATTCCAGAAACAAGCAAACGCTTAGAACCGACACGGCCCATTAACGATCTATTGAGGTCACCAATACAGGTCACCAATATAATATATTGAGATGATCCTGTTTGGGCTTGTCTAACATGATTTGTTTCTCTCCCAGACAGGTTTCTACTAATCTACGCATCTCAGCGAACTGAATTTAAATCGTTGACGCACATACAGACACAAAAATACGTGGATACATCAATAAGTTCGTAGCCTAATGATGAAAAAAGCATTTATTTTACAGAACAAATATTTAGTTTTCAACATAATCTCCTTCCTTGTCGATGCACATAATCCAACGCTTCTCCATTAATCACATAGATCGAACATCATACAGTGAAAATATGAGATCAAAATTCAGCTAATAACTGTGTTAAGCTATGGACTTATTGATCCACCCTCGTATATAGGCATATACAGATATATGTAGATAGATGGATAATGAATCCATTATTTCAAATAGTGGGTAAGATAGTTTTATCAGCAAAATTGTTACCTTTTTTACGGACAAAATACAAACAGAAAAAAACACACTGTTCATTATATAGATAGATTTGTGACGAACAAAAGCAGGCAAATACGTAAGCTCACATATAACAAGATGTATATGCGTAGATATAAGCAAATACCCATGCACACTCCCCTGCATACACGATTATTTACCCATGCACACCCTCGCCCTCGTGTTGACACCAGTTGGAACTTGTTACTCAAGTTTATTTCAAGGACAATGCTTAAATCAGTAAAATAGAGAGCAATAACAATGGACGAACGGTTGTTTTACTGATACTAAAGACTTGCAAAAAAGCCGAAATATGTTGGCTCATTGGTTTTCTAGGTCAAGGTTACACGAGCTAAGAAAATCTCTCAAGTCGACAATGAGGGAGTTTACATTGTAAAGAACAGCATCTTTATATATTTATGAAAACAAAGGGAAAAATCCCAAGGCAGAATGAGTGAATTCTTATTGTAAGCTACAAAATCAGGAGTGACCTTAAAAATGTGTGAACAGAAAGTCAGTGAGAAACATCAGCAGTGAAAATCAGTTAACAAAAATGTGACAAATTTATTTTTGTTAGAAATTAGGTTGCAACTACTCCCTGAAATATTCACATCCGCGTTGTAAATATGAAGGAAATGATTTAAACTTTCCATAGGCTCACTTTTAGAGGAGTATAAAGTTGTATTAAAAACGTAGTCAATGCATCGTTTCTCAAGAGACTTTGGAGGTGAGGGTTGGCCTAACGGTTAACAGCATGGAATTCAAACTCCAGCTGAGACAGTGTGCGTTCACATTGCACTAATGCCCTTGGGAAAGGCATGCATACACTTCTCCAAGCTATGGGTAAATAGCAGGGCAGTTGGATCCCTTTTGCCTTGTAAAGCAGGCAGGCCACACAAATAATAATTGAGTCCCCATGGATCGTTCGAGAAATGGAGACGAAATCATTGTCTCTGTGTCGCACGCCACGGGATCAACAGAACTGAGCTGAGCAAGTGACTTTATATAATAATCTATCCGGCACAAGCAGTAAAAACAGAGAGAAAACAATGGCGGAACAAAAGTCTAAAAGCGGACGGACATGTTTGGAGCAGCAAAAGACATGGCTTAGAACATTTTACATTTTTAGAACATTTTATTTTAGTGTGAAAAAAACAACAATTTGTATATACAAGCACACATCATAACAATCATATTTACACAATATATAGAGCCTTAAACCTTTGCGGTGGTATTGTTGTATACTAGCTGAATGTTCTGGACTTCATTATAAAGGAAACTCGAAGACTTGCTTATAAAAATATCTGGACATATTTTTATTACACGACATACATCTTTGTCGGTCGGAGAGTGAAGAGTGGGAGAGAGATAATAAGGAGAACCGCCAACAGGGACAGCGGTCTTCTGCCTTTTGAGTGTCGAGATTTTTGTCCGCCCCACTACTACGCTGTTCGGGTCTGTTTTTATAGATCTCTCTAATGTCTACGTGGTGTCACACGGTGTCAATCACCGGTCCCATCCTGTTTACAGCACTGATGCAATATACCTATTTCCTGAGGTGACTGGGTTCACTTACATTTCCGCCCAGCTGTCCGGAAACGCATATCATAACAATATAATAAACATCATAATTCTTCTTAAAATCATTTAAATCTGTCGATAGCACTACATATTCCGATAATCTATTCCAAAGTCCTACCACTCTATTGCTAAAACAGAATTTGCTTCTACCGTATATGTGTGGCCTCTCAGTCCCTTGTACACCCCTTCTAGTAAAACATACATCAGGGTTTACTACTTTTAAACCACGCATAATCTTAAACATTTCTATTATGTCTCCCCGATCCCTCCTATTTTCTAACGATTTAAACCTAACACTTGCCTATCCTCATAACTCATACTTTTTAATTCCGGTACTATCTTAGTTGCTCGTCTCTTTTTCTAAAATATGTTTTATCTCCCACCAAGTACGGTTACCAGGCATGTGCACAGTACTCTAGGTGTGGACGGACATAAGTCTTATATAGTATAAGGAACGAGTCCTTGTCTATATATGAAAAGGTATGCTTAATCAATCCTGGCACCCTGTTCGCCGTAGCCACAGCACTGGCATTTGGAGAATGATAGTTTATCAGTTACTATGGTAACAAGATGTTCGTCCTCACACTAATAAAATAAATAAATAACCGATCTCCAGGAACTAGGCTTATAATTATGGGTTTCCGGCCACGAATGACCAGAACCCCTCGGCAGAGTCAGTTTGCGAGATTGATACCCATGACTAAAAATCCCTTTCATTCGCATACAAAAGTTAATTCAATTTTCATAAAGTTAATGTCAGTAGAAAGAAGAATTGAAGAACATTCTGATATAAAACTTATGTTCGTCCAATGTATAGAAGCGGGGATATTTGTGTTTGATCTTTTTCAGTTATTAAAATCTTTTACCGTGAAAAATCAATAGAAAAAAAATGAATGCCTGATACACCTCTCATTTTAAACGAAACATATGTAGGAGCCAGCGAGGTTGAATTATTAGAAAAAGAGCTACCTATTGCATGTTTTCGGCGCCAGAAAATATGAACAGATCGATGACATCAAAATGTAATTGTTGGAACTAAGCTCATAAAAGATGGAAAACAACTTCTTTGCATCATTTTAATATTAGAACACCTATCTGATATACTTGTCTTATTCCGACTTACGTATATCCAGCTATTGAACATTTAATTATATATAAAAACCATAGGCCACTACTAAAATTAACTGGACTATCATGAAAATCATTTATATTATCTAAACCAGATAACCTCCAAATATGAGTACATCTACTCACAGTAAACATAAGATATTTGTTAATTTAGAAAACATGTAATACGTCTGCATTAACATAAAAACAATCAAGATTTTCTTCTTTTAAAAATTATTTCACTGAATAATGAGATCGCCATACGCAACAGATATAATAGTTTTTTTAAAGATTTACTTCACAACGACTAGTACACCCTTCGTATGACACAAACTGACTGTAATTTAAAGCTAATACTGATGTGAAGCTTGTTAATTCTGCTTTCGAACAAGGCTAACTTTATGGGTATATGCGTCATTTTACAACAAGGTTTGCAAATGGAGAGTAGCGAATGTAAGCAGAAGAGGTGGCTAACCTAAAAAATCCTTTCCGTCGGTTGGTTTACGATGAACAAAACATACATGTGGCACCATAACCGCATTATTAGCCAACCAATCACCTCTTAAAAGGAAAGAAAAAGAAAGCCAATAATATTAATAATAAAAGAGTCATTCGAGAAAGGAAACATTCTCAGCACAAACGAGAATTGAAATGACACTGAAAGGTTACACCGATTGATTAAAATAATGGAACTGGAAACAGCAGATTTCAGAATGCAGTTACCGTAATGACATGTCGATAAAACGCTCTCACTTAAAAAAAAAATATCCAAATACGGAAAAGGCCGTTTATTACAATCATGGATAATGTTATCAAACGGTTATTGTTATCGAAATCAGTCGGTCCCAAACCCTTTATTTAAAATGAATTAAAATTATATTAAAATACTTACATCAATTTCATGTTATATTTTTATAATGTAAAGTTGTTTATAATAATGAATTTAATAACATAACAATGAATTTAAAGTTCATAGCAATGAATGTAAATTGTTCTAATTTTTATATTCTTTGCTCAAAAGTTATCAGCCGGTTATTGTTATCCAAAAGACCCTGTCCCAAAGTGATCACAATAAGCGGCCCCCTTCTTATAATCACGGATAATGTTATCAAACGCTTATTGTTATCAAAATCAGTCGGTCCCAAGCGCTTTATTTCAAATGAATTAAACAATTATATTACAATTTATATAAATCATATTCATTTTTATAATGTCGTGTGGTTTACAACAATGAATTTAATAACCTAACAATGGTTTTATAACAATAAATGTGAATTGTTCTAATATGTACATCCTTTGCTTAATTTTATAAGCCGGTCAATGTTATCTAAAAGACCCTGTCCCAAAGTGATCACAATAAGCGGTCTCCTCTGTATTGTATTATAGTGAGCTGGTATTGAGAAGTAGATCATGGGATGCTCAAACTGTATAAGCAATAGATCGAGATCAATTGCAGTAAGCAGTAATCCAAAAGGCCAGCAAATATAGTAATATTTCCTGCACTAATAACAAGAACTTAATGTGAAAACAGAGCTAATACTAGTTTACTGGAAAGAAAATATAGCAGTGACAGCCCAGTGCATTTGAAGATCTGCAAGCAGGCCCGTCGCTGGGGGGCTCCTGGAAATCACTTGCCCCCACCTCCCCCCGGTGAATGTGATGCGAATAATATTTGTGCTTTTTTGTTTACAACATAAACCATTTTTAGGACAGATCTCCAGCGCTTGAAACTGCTTCACCTTCTTTCATCATACACTTGGCCATTTTGTTTGTTTTGGCAGAGTGAAAAAAAGCGCTAAATTAGCGCAGGCGAACTTAAACATTTTGGCCATTTTTGCTCATTTTTAGCATCATTTTGGTGTGTTTTTGGCCATTTTTGCGACGGGCATGTCTGCAAGTACGTGCAGGACACACATTGGTTGTCATCTATTAAAGAATAGAACGCGTTAATAATAAATAAATACAGGAACAAGTTATTTTCTATTTTTGTTCGATTTTCTTAGACGAGATGTTGTAATCATTGTATATTGGCTCATTCGGGCTAATTTCATTGTATTTGTAGGTTTTTTGTTTTGTTTTTTTCAACGCAACATTTCGGCTGCTGTACCCTTCGGCCTTACTCGGGAGTTCTATTTGGGAATTCCGAAACTTGATCTGATGGGAGTAGGCATACGTTTCTCCTCCCATCTGGTGCCTCTCTTTGTGAGTTCTTGGAACTGACCTACCCATACTCCCTTTATGTTCTGCCACAGAGATTCTGCACATCTGACCCACCTTCGAGCATACCAGACAAATTTCACCAGTACTCCTATTTTAGGTTATTTTCCAAAGGACACCTAGGTTGGTCGTTTTTGGAACCTCAAAAAGACCGTCTGTTTTTTAATGTTTTTTGTCTTATATCAGTGGCTCCCATATGTTAATATCTATGATTGGTCTACTGTTTGGATGCACAACATATGTGCTGGCCTACTGTTTGAAGCATAACATATGTGCTGCAGCTTCTTTCAAACGTTTGATAATCCAATGTTGTTTCATGTCTATTATGTCAGTTTCGTTCTCTAGGGGTTGGTGTGTCCCTCTCTCCCGCCACACATGATCAGCAATACCCGATTTTAAAGTTTCTCCGCGGATTACAGCTTTTCAATATTCCTCAAGTCTTATTAATTGTAATTTTAAAAAAACATATGATGAATCAGATCAATGTTCGACATTCCAAAATACGATAGACAACCGTGAAAGGCCCGGAGACTACAGCGGCCGAAACGTCGTGTAAACAAACTAAAAAGACAAAAAAGTGAACGAATATACATTTTATTTATATATTTTGTTTATTTGCTTGGTTACTTACCTTTTCTTTCTTTTTATTTTCGTTTCGATTTTTTAAAATTTGACTGAAAAGAGATCAAATGGTTCGAAGATGTGCGCTTTTGCACTATCGTTAGGGCAATAATTACAGACATTTTCTCAAACCGACCTCCACTAATTTGTGTTTTTATTTTTTTATTTCTTCTATTTCTCTTTATAAAGCTTGTCTCTTGTAGGTACTGTGGCAATTATCAAGGCAGAGAATGTTATTAAAATACGATACCATCAATTGTCTCCGGTTATAGCCAGAATGCTGTTTTATAAGACAAGCAAGACATTGGAAGATTGGTGCAACCAGGGGCGTAGCAGGATATTGGGGATGGTGTTGGCTCTTTGATGACCCCCACCTCCAACATTTAGTGCACTGGTTCCAAACCTGTGGTCCGCAGACTCTGTACGTATAATGTTAGTAGAAATGCAGCAGGTGAACAACTATTCATAAAGCCCCCCTGGTGGCCCGGGGGCGATTTAAAATCGCTCCCCTGGATGCAACACATTCCTACCTCAAATTACCCCCATGCGGCCGTGTGCCGGACTAAGCTAGGCTTAGTAAATGTATGCCTATTTAATAATAATAAAACCATCATCATCATTTTTCTTCGCAACGTCTGGGCTGGTCTATTTACGGTCTTACGTATTCGCTTCACCTTCTTTCACGCCACGAAACCAGAAGGTGACCAAAAGTAGTTTTTTCATACATTAAATCCGCAGACCACATAATATGAAGCACAAGAGGTCACTTCTCTAACATGGGGCTTTGAAAAAAGACCTGAGGCATTTCAATCCTGCCGTAGACATCAGAGTGACCCCGATCCCCCTTTTAGTGAAATTGGAGCCTAACTAGTAATATGGTAGAATTGCAAATAACTACTTAGACGATACAAGTTAAATATAGCATTCAGTAAAATACAAATCGCGTTTTATTTGCTTGAAAGCAATAGATGATTAACAAACCAGTTACCATATTTCCCGGCGTATAAACGCGCTTTATCAGTTGTTTATTAACGTTACTGTGCTATGCAAATAATGTGTACAGCCAGCCACTGTGGGAGTTAATATAGATTTGAATAGATAAGAGCTTTAGAATAACCCGATAGTGTGGAGAGCTATGACGATCAGGGGGAAAGAGAGGGTTTCATTTTATTTTTTTCGAGAATATGCCTGCAAACATCGAGGTGCGTGTTATATGCCGGGAAATACGGTAAATAATTATATGGACGCGTTTCGACTTGTGTGTAGTGAACTTATACGAATTTCAAGTTTATGCTGGAGAAAAAGGGTTTTGCGAGCGGCGCTGACAAGTTAAAGAAAATAGCAAGCAGAAAACATAACGGATCACTTTACACCCCCCACCCCCCGACTGGTTTAGGAGGGAAGATGTTTAATTGACAAAACGAGTGTTGGTGGGGGAGATCCAATGGCTGACAACCAGTGTTGCCGATTTAACGCGTTCCGCGCTAGATTCAGCGCGTTTCTTATTTTGGCAGTCAAAAAAGCGCTAAATTAGCGCGTTCGCGCTCAAACATTTTTGACCATTTTCGAGCTAATTGACACCATTTTTAGTGTCTTTTGGGTGGTTTTGGGCCATTTTTGGCTATTTAAAAAAAATTTAGCTCATTTTAGCAGTCAGATTAGCGCGAATATTTTTTGAGTTGGCAACACTGCTGACATCATTCGACATCATTCTTCCTCTGCTTGTGGGGAGGGGGCCGTTGCCAGCTAGTTACAACAAAACAGCTTTTTAAACTATGAAGCCTAAGTGTGACAAGATGAAAGTTGAAACACTGAATTGGACCTGATACGCAAAATAACCCGACGGGTATACTTGGAAATATCAAAACAAAAATTGCAAACGCTTCATGTACACCGCCTCCATAATAACAGTATCTTCAACTTTTTCAATT
>VCCN01006703.1:6933024-6944585 GCA_006491835.1 Architeuthis dux | reverse complement strand
AAAAAAAATAACCTATTTTTTTATCTCATGCAAGTAACTTCAAATATTTCCGGTGATGGCTGTGTGTTAATGTCAGCTGTGTGGTACAAAATATTAACTCGCAATGATAACAGCAGCAATGTCATCCAAGCCAGAAATGTCACATTGGATGACAAAGTAGCAAACATTGAAATACTCCTCACAGATTTGACAAAACTTCGAAACAACTGGAAATGGATGTGAAATGAAGCCAAAATAGTTGTCAAATCTCAAGATAGAAATAAAACATTTTGTTGGGCAGTGATCACTAAAAAATTCCAAATAAAAAAAACAAGCGCAAATGCTGCTGGGTACAAACCGAGGGACCAATTTAGCATAAATTTACATTGCAAATTGAACCCCCTCTAAAAACCTTTCTAGGGAGGAAAATTTAAAGAAAACAACCCAAAACGTTTTTTTCTAGACATAATAAGGAGTAAATGTTTAAATTTTAGCTCCATTGGTGCGGCCTGCACGCGTGATACATACATACATAGCCACGCGCTTAAAAACTGAAGAAACCTATGTTGACAGTTTTGGTTGAAGTTTTCTAACCCACTTATGGATATGGTGGAGTAAGACCCAAGAGGTCACGGCTACATGATGACAACTGACCTGATGCTGACTTGGCGGAAATGAATGACACAGATGATTTGTCAGATGAAGCCGACTTCAGAAAGTTTGTGTTTACATTTTGGTAGATAATGTTGTCGCAAGATTGACTGTCTGCTTTAATGCTGTTAAGCAGTTGGCTGAAAAGTTTGATTTCTTGTGGAAATATCTCACCATGTCTGTAAGTGATGTGGAAAGGAAAGCTTCATCGTTAGTTGAACAATATCCCGCTGACCTTAATGATCAGGATTTCATAACAGAGATGCAACATTTACCCACTATTTCGAAAGTACACTTGTAAAGCCATTAGACTTGGTGAACTTATGAACAGAATACGAACTTGGTGACCTATTTCTAAATGTTTGTGTCAGCCTACGAATACTGTTAACAATTCCAGCAACAGTAGCACCTGCGAGATCATTCAATAAACTTCAGCTGATTAAGAATTTTTAAGGTTTACAATGTCTCAAGTGGGTATTGTGGAGTATTGAATTAGACATTGCCAGAACAACTGATTTTGATGATGTCATTAGAAATTTTGAAAAAAAAGGCTAGAAAAGCTCTTTTCAATTTGTAAAGTGAATAAAACTGTTTAGTTTTTGAAACATTGTAAAATTATCTTTGTTTTTTTTGTAGTTTAATATTTGATAAACGTGAATGCAAACGAGAACATTAACATTTCATGAAAAACCTCAGAATGTAAAAAAATGATTTCTTGTTTTCATTTTGTTTTTCATAATTTGTCAGGTTTTTTAAATTTTAATTAAGGTTTAATACTTCGATTTGAAGTTTTGACTGAAATGTCGGCACACTGTCATCGGACTTCATATAGTTGTCTAACAACTCTTGTATTGTAGTATAAAAAGACGTCCAAATATGAATTCTTTCTTTTGATCTCTTATCACTGTTTATTGAGGGGGTTGCAGTAGGGGAAGAAACAAATACATATCAAGTGTCAAAACCTGAATTATTTTGCTGTTTTTATTTCTAAGAATTTATTTTGGAAATCGAGGAAAATAATCTTTCGACTCCCCTTATACTTTACACGTGTACTTTCAAAGACATTAAATATGAGTCATACATTTATGGGTGATTGTTATTCTTTCCGCGTTAAATTCAGCACTCTTTTGTTTTTTCAATGGCGTCACGATGGTAGGCCTGCTGCACCTACAAGTAACTAATCAACTAACCCTAAACACTAACATTAACACTAACCCTAAAAACACTAACCCTATTATTAAAATACAGTTTGAAATGTTCAAGTTTTCTGCTTTCATTCGAAATTTAAAAAGTGAAAAAAAAAACTGTGAAAAAGCCGTTCTGCGGTTCCCAACTGTTTAACAGATTTTTTTAAACCCGCCGATAGTGCACGATAAATCTCCCGCTCTCCTTTCCCCATTCCGAAAAACGTCCGCGATCCTGCTTGCAATATATCAGCCCCAATCTACCCCTCATCAATGCACTGTCTATATATATGTACGTAGAAAAAAAAAATATATATCCTTCATGAATTAAATCCATAATCCATAGACTTTGGCCTTTAAAGTCTACTTGAAATTTTCTTGTAAAATGCTGAAATACCTATAAATTCTATGGATTGTGGATTTAATTCATGAAAGATATATATATTTGTAACAGTTGTGCTTAGTTACAGTTACAGACCAAGACGTGAATCTAAGTATTCAGCATTTTACTATGTCTATGGAATGTGGTATTAATTCTCTTTCTAACGAAATATATCTGTATATATCTCTTTCATGAATTAAATCCACAATCCATAGACTTTGGCCTATAAAGTATACTTGAGATTCCCCTGTAAAATGCTGAAATACCTATGAATTAATACATTTTTTAATTCCTCATGTCTGAAAACTATGATTTAACCTTTTAAAGTACTCAGATATGTCAACTGGGAGACGAGATATGAAATTTGTTTGGTGCGTGCTGGCGGCCATATTGTTTTATGCAAATGAGGTAGTTCTTCCCAACTTTTTTCTTGGGAACATCTTTTTTCTGAAAGAGGACATCCTAAGGTCACATTTTGGTATCCTACTCATAGGATCATGGGGTGCGGTGCATGGTAGGCCTTGCTGGCCCCTGGACTAATAAGACTAAGAACGCCGAAAAGGAGTGCTTAATTTAACGCCGAAAATGTAACAATCGCCCATTTATGTACCAATCTTGGTTTATTCATAATCGTGATTCAATCAGTGTACTCAGTAATTGATTTGTTGCCGTTAATGAAGTGGGCTTTCCGCTCCCAATGTCCCTCAGTTTATCTATCCACCATCGTAGTGAAACTGTGTCAATTTGATTGAAGCTATCGCCTCCTTTGAATATAATATAAGCTCGCCCCTTTTCTTCCCAACAAATAATATTTGCCTCGGTAATTTGATAACTGATGATCGAAATGATGAATGCGCCAACAATATTTAACGTTGAGCGAAAAAGACGTGCGCAGCTGATCACATGCGTGTGCTCACGCGCACACAACAAACGATCTAACTTGCCTGGGTTTTTGTCTTGCTTTGCCGTGATTTATGTACATACATTATCGGCAATAAAACAATGTTTTTTGGTTCATGTAATTATATTCGTTATATGTCATTTGAAAACTGCAGTTGTGTGATAATCTGGTTACTTATAAATCATTTATATTTTGTAGCATCGAGGGTTTTTTTTTTTACAATACAACGCTGACTGTGAAGATAAAAAAAACAGATTTCTTGGTTTGAAATTAACATTCTTTTTTGTGGTTTGCCGCAAGGTTATGGAGACAGAAGCAATAAATCATTGATTCCATAACTATGTAGCACTTAAACATTGCGTACATAACAAATAAAAGACAGGAGCAACATTTATTGCTCTGCTTAAAAAGGTTGCGAGTAGTCTCTAGTTGGGATAACATTTTAGATCTGCCCAGATACCTTGAACTTCAAGTTTTTCCACAAATGTATTTAGATGGAAAAATGGAAGCCAAAGGGAGGAGAGGGAAAATGGTAGCCAAAGGGGGAGGGGGGAAATGGTAGACAACGGAGGAAAAAGAGGAGGAGAAGAAGGAGGAAGAGGAGGAATGAAGGTGAATAAAGTAATAAAGAAAATTATCATCATCATTTTCAAGTTTCAATAAAGATAAAAGATTTCGTTTTACATGATCCAGGAACTCCCTGGCTTTTAAGGATCACACAGTAACACTACGCCTTCTGGTAGAATAGTCTGAAACAGAGATCCAACTTTTAAATATTAACATGTGAATGACAGGATAGGACATTCTAGTATGTGCTGTGAAAAATAAAAATATGTAGGGGAAACCGGGGCTAATCGGCCCCTTTTTGCACTCAAAGCAGTGTGGAGAATATGTTGATAGCGTTAGAACAGGGGTGGGCAAATAACGGCCCGCGCGGCTTATTTGTGCGGCCCGCGAACGTTTTTGTACGGTAATGTCAATTTGTGTGATCCCAGCCATTCTCGCATAGAATAACGCGCCTAACGAGACCACAATGAGATTTTGCGGCCATGTTGTAAACAGAAACATACGATAGCGAAGGGCGGAGTATTATTTAAAATGTTGTTATCCTAACAACGAGTGCTACAAAAACTACATTGAAAATGAATTCCGTACGTTTAACAAGGAATGGACGTACAATCATTTTTTTTATTACAAATATTGGAAGTAAAGCAGTGTGCCTAATATGCCATGACAGTGTTGCTGTTTTTAAGGAGTATAATTTGAAGAGACACTTTCAAACTAAGCACAGTCACTTTGGAAATCATTTATCAGGACTATAGGACTGTATGATTGATGCTGTTGATATTGCATGCACAGAAGTCAGAACAAAAATTGAAGCTATATCTTTGTCAAGCAGAACTGTAGTTGGTCGTGTTGATTCCATTTCGCAGAATCTGTCAGAACAGTTCTTTGAGGCTAGCAATTTGAGTGGTACTCAGTGACACTAGATGAGACAACTGCTTGTGTTTATTGGAGGAATTGATGATCAATTTGCAATTACTGAAGTTGAACCATTGAAGGACACCACAACTGGCTGAGATTTGTATGAATGTGTTGAAAACTGCTTGGATGGGTCTGGTTTACCTTGGAACAAGGTGGCAATTATTACAACAGATGGTGCACCATCTGAATTAACAGGAAAACATGTTGGCCTCATACAGCTTAATGATAAAATGAAAGATGATCATCCACTTCACACTGTGTTATCATTCCATTGCATTATTCACCAGGAAAGTCTGTGTAAATCCGTCCTGGATTTCAAACATGTGATTGTCATTAACTTAATCAGAGCAAAGAGGCCAAATCACAGAGCGAATATTCAGATGTACTATATCAGAGCAATGTACGCTGGTTAAACCTGTGAAATGTTTCGAGTAGAGTGCTGAATCTGAGAGTAGACATGTTTCTCTTTCTTGAAATGAAGAACATTAGTTGTTAATTTGTAAGTAATTTTTAAGACAGAATGGGTGTGCGATTTAGCGTTCATTGTTGACATTTTCGACAAACTGAATGAACTGAACATCAAGTTAAAAGGCAAGGGTGTTTTTGTACATGAATTGTTGTGGAAATTATATCATTTCAAGTGAAACTAGAACTCTTTTCCAAACAACTGAGTGAGTACAACTTTGTGCAGTTCCCCTTGTTACAGACACATACTGTCCCACAAGTCTGTTCGGAGAAATACTTTCAGCAGGTATCTGCTTTAAAAGATGAGTTTTCAAGGCGCTTTGCTGATTTTAAATCTATGGAAGATCAGTTCAATTTGCTGAGGTATCCATGTTCCTTTAATATTGAAGCAGCGTTAAATGATGTCCAGTTGGAGTTAATTAAATCATGCTGAATCCTGACTACAACAAACTTGTTTTGCGTAATGGCATAAATCTCATTAAGAGTTTCAATAGCTGTTCAATAACATTTATGAAACAACATAATATTAAATTCAGTTTTATCTGTTACGTTCGTTGTGTACCAAATAATACAGTTGTATGAATAATTGTATTTTTATGTGAAAATAAATTTTATTTTTTAGTAAATTTAGTTTTCTTTTGCCCGCTAGAGACCTTATATATATTCCATGTGGCCTCAGTGGAGAAAACATTGCTCACCCCTGAGTTAGAGGAACCATTCATGGTTTAAATTGAGTGTCAATATCTTGCCTAAATTTGTGATATCAATAAATGGCAAAACTATTGTAACATAACTCACAGTTTGGCTCATAGCTGACCTAGTAACATCGGGACCAACTTGCACCATGGCACGGTAGCTTGGCCCATGATATGTCGCTCCTCCCCCCCATTTTCAATAAGCAGAAAACGATTCACAAGGATGCTGAGCAGAGCAGTTGTTGTATCTTTTTATGCATGTCTGGCTGATACCATTCACTAGCTCTGAAATCTGATCCGAACAAATCTTCAACAAGTTTACTTTTAACGATCAAAATTAGTTTTTAGCACTTACTTCACCAGTTTGCAATTCGTACGTGCCAGATTTCCGGTGCAAAAAGGCAGGCGATCATGCGACTTAGCCATGTGATCAAAATGACTGAAAACTATTTCGTCTTCAAATAAAAGCCTGCGACCCGACTTACCCCGTGGTCCAAGTAGCCCCGGTCTCCCCACTAGATATACAAACTTTAAGCTTTTCTTGTAACCAATATTCTGACGCCTATTTCGTGCTTAAACCACAATATATCGTTTCTTTATGTCCTTAATTTAAACTTTCAGCCAACTCATAGAAAGAGCTTAATGATTTAATGATAAGTCAGTATCGAAATTCTAATCAACTCGCAACATAACGATAAATAAATGTTATTTAAAATGCTAAAATATTCAAATGGATAAGATCAATACATAAAAGATGAAAGGAACTCCGAACAACATGATTAACAAGAGTTCTGTTCTTAGGATGCGAATAAACAACAAAATATCAACAAAATCACCCTCGACTCATGTTTGCCAATCAAATACAGAGGAAGCCGCTTATTGTGATCACTTTTTTAGATAACTATAACCAGATGATAACATTAAGCGAATGATATATAGAGGAAGCCGCTTATTGTGATCACTTTGGGACAGGTTCTTTTAGATAACAATAACTAGCTGATAACATTAAGCGAATGATATATAGAGAAAGCCGCTTATTGTGATCACTTAAAAAAATTCTTTGGAACCGAATGAGTTTAATAATAACCGTTTGATACCATTATCCCCGATTGTAATAAGCGGCTTCCTCCGTATTAAGTATTAGTATATTTTTGAGAAGAAAGATATTTTATAGATACTATTTCAGATTTTGTGATTGTTCTTCTGCTGTTATTTTTGTGTTTATGTCATATATTTTTCTTTCCTTTTGTTTGTTATATCATCATCATGATCATCATGATCACCATCATTATCATCATCATCATCATCACTGCCACTTTACGCCTACCATTTTTGCTGCTACTATTTATCAAAGGATTCCTTAGCATACAAAATTATTAATCATCAAATTTAATTTCCAGCAGAGAAGAAAATCAAATCGGCTCCAGCCAATGAACAATCTAACGAAAGTAGCATTATTTATCATACTGTTGGGTTTCTGAGAGAAATGAATTTTCTTTTGGCTAAAACGCAAAGGGACTATCCATTGAGATAATTATACATTACTGATTTCCTTTTGATTATTGAATTACAACTACTACTATTTCCACACGCTGATTCAAGCTACGCAACACTTATACTCTTCAAACTGCAGTATCGTTCACAATATCCTCGCGGTCAGATATAGTATTATTAACATATTAGCCAACCGCCAACCAAAACATGCCAACATCAATATAGTCAACATCAACATAGGTTTCTTCAGTTTTTATGTTGGTCTAGCTGTCTGTCTGTCTGGCTGTCTGGCTGGCTATGTATGTATGTGTCGCAGTACAGACTGCACCAATGGAGCTAGAGGGCTGAAAATGTAACCATTTACATTTTATTACGTCTCTTTAGGAAAGCATGATATGGGGAGAACAGCAATGCATTGGGAAAAGTGTAGGCGCCTCGAATATTAGAATTAACTCGGACCAGAAGCCGCATTAGAAAATCGCTCTGCAATTTAGTCCCTTAGTTTATGTCCGGCAACATTCACGCTTGTTTTTTTTTGAAAATTCGGACTTTTAAAGATCACCGCCCAACAAAAGGCGAGAGAAGTTACTTTATTCATTGATCATCGCTTTTTCCAAAGTTCTTTTAATTGATCACCCACCAACACGGCATGCTGCCAAAAGACGTTGGTCACGTGACGGTTTCTATTGAGTGACTAACCAGACCTGTTTCTTTTTGTTCATATTCATTCTGATAGGCTTTTCTTTCTATGACCGAATTATATCTTGTGTTTGACTTGGATGAGAGGATGTATCTACACCTCAAAATCGCCGAGCCATTTGCATTTACATTTTCTGATCTGAGTTAATTCCAATATTCGAAGCGTCTACACTTTTCCCAGTGTATTGCCGTTCTCCCCATGTCCTGTTTTCGTTTGTACTCTGTCTGGTTCAATCCAGTTCAGATCAGTTGATTGGAACCGCTCAAACTCTGTTTAGTATCTAATGCACATAAGTTCAAAATAGTAAAATCTCTTTCTAATCGACAGATTTCTGCTTTCTGCTTTCAATGGTCAGCTTCTGTGAGCACTAATTTTATTCAGCAGTATATTTACTATGATCCATCACATCGTCTGTTTTCTGCATAACACCATGTTTGAATGGTTTCTTTAAATAGAGAGTTTTCCGACAACTGCTGCTTTGAAAAGCTACACTCACTTATTTCAGAAGATAATCTGGTTTGAAGAGCGTGGGGTGCGGGTTCAAACCTCTCTGAAACTCTGCCAAAAATGATTAAGTTAAAGTGATCGAAATACCAAATTCTTCGCCAACACAGCAGCAAAATAAGTGACTTGGTCGACATTCGGACATTTACAATATTCACACAGAAAAATATACATATTCATAAGTACGAACGCGAAGATATTAGTATTTTTGTCGTCATGGGCACACATCAAAAACAGGAAAAAGAAAACGAATCAAATTTCTGGTTGACCGAAACTAATAGTCATTATATCTTATTTATATCCGAAATGTGATGAATATTCCAAAATGTCGCCATATTCGAGAAACAAAACTATTGTAGTTTAGTTTGTTTCATTCGGACTGATTTCTTTGTTCTTGTTATCACTACGTTTCGGCCGCTGTACAATCTGGCTTTCTTCAGGCGTCTTTCGTATTTTGGAATGTCGAACCATGTTCTGGGGAGGGGGGCGCTTCCCCTCCCGTATACTTCATATGTGATGCTTGTGTCTCCGAGCTCCTGGAACTGCCCTCGCTTGACCTTGAACCTGTAACCCTCCAGTGAACTCAGAGAATTTCACCAGCACTCCCATTTTTTGTGTCATATTTTTTGAACTTCAAATTCATCGTTTATTCTTTTTTGATTAGTGGTTCACATTTGCTATTGATATCTATGCTTGGCCTTCTGATTGAAGGATTTGAACACAGTATGTGCTGCTTTCTTCAACTATCTTCTTTTGGCCAGGAGGAAATAAAACTGAATGTTTAGTTCCAGTTAGCACCAGGCATCACCTCCTCATTGCACCTAGAATGGCAGGTTCATGGTCAATCCTTAATGCCTGAGGCGTCTCAAACGGAAATGCCAAGGGAGCTAGACAATTATGGTACTACCCACAAGTATGCGTGAGGGTCCCTACCCAAAACTCGACCACGTGTCACATTCCACCATCGTGGGGAGACGAATAAATACTGTTCCTTGTCTATTATTTTGACTTCCTTCCGTAGAGGTTGGGGGGTGCCCCCCACCCTCCAGTTCCAAGAGCTTGCAAGTACAGGCACCGGATGTGACGTGCATAAGAAGGGAAGTGCATACCTCTCCAGAACAAGATATTACAAAACACAACAGACACCCGAACAGACAGCGGTCGAAACGTTGCGATAAAAGTAATTAGTCTGAATGAAAAAATACAATGTTTACGGCACCGAAATACAAACAAGAAACATAAAACTATCTTCCATAATATTTTTAAAATTTGTTTATTAGATGAAGTATTGTGAATAATTATCTTTTTTATTTTTATGACTACTTTTTACCTTCATCTAAATTTATTGGTTGCTTTTTTTGCAACTTTCGCTCAGTCCGATTACACTTCAACAGTGAACAAACAGCGTCTTCCATAATGTTGGCTATTTTGTTTCTAGATATCACAAGAAGTGAAATAACTAAACGACAGATAAAAACAAAATACAGTGGAGAATGAGAAATATGGATTAATTTTAATCAATTTTATTATTCTATTTCTTGATATAAAGTTATGATTTCATCAGATGAAAATGCTACTAGGGGCGTAGACAGGTTCTAAAGTTAGGGGGGGCGAGAACATAAAAAGTTGCGAAGACACGTACCAAATAATTTTTAATTTATTCTACATTTTTATTTTGTAATTAAAATCAAACACATTGGGCCATTTTTGCGATTTTTTTTTAGCCAGAAATGTCTCCAAGTATCTAGCAACTGCTTTCCCCTTCCTCGCTGTAGGCTACATCTAAAGACGAAAGCAATGCGAAGGAGAAAGAGAAACAGTCTCTTTGCAGCGTTCAGCGTTCCTTTGACACAGTTTGTTTATAAAACCTTGAGCGGTATTCTTCGTTGCTATGGAAACAGCATATCTCATTTTTTTTATTATCCACCTTTTTATTCGTTTATTAGCTCTATTAATGTATTTCATGTGGAACATTCCGTTATGAATTTTAGGGTATACCAGCAGTCGGACAAGACAGACAACCAAACATACTAATATACATATATGGCTTTTATATGATAAGATTTTACATTTAAACAATACCAATAAAAAAAATGAGATTCGACTTTTATCGCACGAGAGAACTAAAGAGCTGGAAATTGTTGAAAGGGCTCCACTCTTGAAGCATATGCGCGGGGGTGGGGACCGCCCCCTCTCTAGCTACGCCACTGAGTGTCCTACGTGTCGCTCATTTCCAAATCACTCTAATCCTATTTTGGTATGTTTATATTGACTCTTATTATTCATAACGAATACTTTTACAGTATCTCCCCCACCTTCTTTTCATGTGTTTCATCTCGATGTGTAAAACAATAGGCAATGAAATGTGTCTTCCAAAGCGTATTTGCACGTAATAACGCTAATTTCAGACAACACAACTGTTTTGTAGGATTTTGTCGATGTCTTATCAATAAGGCCATTTGCACGCTTCCTTATTATTCTTAGTCAACCGCTTAAAAGTGTAATATCTAATTATTCGTAAGATATGAGGGACTGGAAATATCTCAATGACACAGAGGAAACTGTAAGGTAATTGATACAAAAAAAAGAACCATAATCCTTACGTCCATATCTGTCCATGTGGTTTACTCAATTACTAGCAACCTACAATTAGTGACGAACTTTTAGCAAAGGACTTCTTAGCGATACCCAATAATTATCAACTATAACAACTAGCGACTTGTGTTTCTATATATTAAACTATCCTATATTTAAATATAAACAAAGAAGAAATAAATAAAAGTAATTAAAAATAAACAAATGCAAATGTAGAAAGTTTCTGAAAAGTTGTACTTGTATCAAAAGGAAGCCACGGGAAGAGAGTCTTTAGCCGTCGACTTTCCTCAGCAACCGAAGGGGACGAGGAGGAGAAGAATAGTACACCCGATTCACCCGAAGGTCTGACCTAGATTTAAAATCAATCTAACTTGAAACAGTCTAAAAGGTCGCGCATCTTTCCACACTCCGTGTGAAAAGAAAAAAAGGAGGTGGAGGAAAGGCTGACTTTCAAAGAGAAGTAATAGAAGAAGAGGAGGAACCATGTGTGATTGAGTTTCCCAATAAAAAATGATTTCCGATTTCA
>VCCN01006703.1:6826127-6836518 GCA_006491835.1 Architeuthis dux | reverse complement strand
AGGTTGCAAGAGACTGTAATGGAGTAATCCATGACATCGCTACCAAACGGCCGGTAGGATCTTTCGGGGGTGAAGATTTGGTTTTGGGAAGGTTGAGAGGGGAGCAAGTTTGTCGACCCAAAGAAAGCAATGCTTCCGATTATCATACATAAACCACATTCCATCAACATTAAGCAGACGATCAAGAAAAGGGTCACTTTTTAAGCGAACAAGCAAAGTGTAGCCAAGTGTAGCCAAGTGTAGCCAAGCGGCAAACCGTGCAAGTTGCTGATCATCATCAAATCATGGTTCTGCATTTTCTTCACTTTGCAGATTTGTGCCAGATGTCTTCCTACTATTTCTTGGGCTACCCCCTGCTTTGCCCCCAACGCCCGAGTGTTTGTTTCTAGATGAACCTGCTCGACTGCCCTCAATTCTTCATTGTCGAGTGACGACTTGCGACGACGACCAGGCTCATCTTGAAGATCCAGAAGCGAATTTTTGGAACCAACGACGCATAGTCCGTTCTGAAGCTGACTCCAGCCTCCAAGCATTGTTAATGTTGCAGGTGGCTTCGGCAGCGCAGTTGCTGAGTTTGAACTCAGGGAGCATAATAACACGAAAATCGACTGCCCTTAATTCTCTATTGATATCCTATAAAAATAAATAACTAAAAGTAATCAAAAAATTCAAACAACACAAAAGAAAGACGCAGAGCTTTAAACTAATATATAGATGTATGCATAAACAGAAGGGAACGATGCGGGGGGGTGGATAAAACGACCACACTAATGCAACGCAAACGCGGCAATTTATTTTGTTCCAACCAAATAATTCGATTTGATAACTGAGTATAGGAATTAGGATTTGACAAGGATCTATATGTCCGCTCTTGGTGCGAATTCGTAGAAGCCGATTTTTTTTCAACTGCTGTTTTTGCTAGCAGATTTCCTTTAACTGTAGTAACTACCATATTTGATGGCATATAAGACCCACCCTTGTCGGAGTGTCCAGGGTCTGTGCTTAAAGTCGCAGACAGCCATACTGTCATGAGGATCTGCGATCAAAGCTGCAGACAGCCGCACTGTCCTGATTCTCCTTCAAATGGTCGGTAGAACCCTATAGCCAGCTCAGGCATCTACCAAATAGTTCACGTCCTGTGGGATTACCACAGGTAAACCTTACTGTCGGAACATCACCGCAAAGGGGCGACAGACCCCCATAGCTGCCTCAGGCATCTGCCAAGAGAAGGACACTCCTGTCAAACCTATGGGCTCTGGTCCTACTCGTTCCAGCCCCGTGGACCATAGGATTTAAACCCTTGGTTTAAAGGGTGTGGTTGGCCCTGGGCAAGTAGCACTTCACCTTAAAACTTCACTGCTCAAGTTGGAGGGTTATTCCGTACACAGGCCCCGCCGTCTATGGTCCTTCTGCTGTGGAAGATTTTTTTTTTTGGGGGGGGGGCAAAAGAAATCTTCGTTCGCGAAGCCAAGCCATTCATTCATATCAACAGGGAATATCTTTTTTTAAAAACGCAATTCCCGGAATTTAGTTCATTTATCACCCATTTTTTTTTAAACTCCTGTCCAAATTCTGGCCCATGTGGGGCAGGACTGGGGGAGTCTTATAGGCCATCAAATACGGTAATTACTGTTACCATCAACGCATTAATATCAATTTTATTATTAATCCGTTATGATGTCAGGGTTTATCTGCCTTAATCTGTATCAAGTGAGCCATGAAACCAAATCAAAGCATACCACGAGCAACTCCGTCTCTTTGCAATACCTCCATATACGACACAGATTATATTACACATCAGATGGGCCACAACACTTGCCATGAATAGGAGCAAATATTTATAGCATTCAGATAGACCGGTTTCGATGGAACTGGAGTGAACGAGATGCGCATCCTCACAACTAGAAAAATGATTGCGAGAACGCTTCACATTCCAGTTTTGTGTTGCTGCGTTCTCTTTCGACTCCTTCTCTCCTACCGACCGACAGATTAAGAAATATTTGTTCCTCAACTCACATTTCCACCTGGAATTCTGATCAACTACGAATAACGACTATTGCCAGTAAACCTCATCAAGATTGCGTATCGGTTTCAAAGACCGTTCTCTTCTCAGTTCTCACCCTCGTTTCTTTTTCTGTCACGATTATCTCGTATAAAATATGTGTGGGTGCGTACAGTGTGTGTGTGTGTGTGTGTGTGTGCGGAGACGAAATGGGGTAAAGCGGGGGGGAGAATGGATTGAAAACAATAAACACGAGTTCAGAGTGTCGGGGAGAGCGTCTGCTCTTCGTGTGACATTGTCAGTGGTTTCGATTTGCAATGGTTACTTCGTCTTAATTCCTAATTCTAAAATATTCGATGTTTCGATATAGATATTTACTAAACTTGATTGTTTGTGCGTAATAAATCGAATCAAAGGATTTTTAAAGATATTTTTTCAGAGAAATGGCAAGAATGGTTCTCACAATATACATGTATGTATGGATGGATTTTTATGTTTGTACAAGTACTTTGTATGTAATGTTGATGTTCTTACACATATATACAGATAAATATTTGTGTGTGTGTGTGTATGCATGTATGTGTGTAAACCTAAGTACAATATATATACACGTGTGTTGAATGTTATGTATTAACTAATGTTGCATTAATAAACACTTAAACAAATCAAGTGTTTTTTTGTGGGTTTTTTACGTAATAACACCAACTACGTTTTTTTTTGTTTTTTTTTAAATATTCAAATGTTTTTTTTTACTGTTTAAATTTTATAATACGACCGTTGAATAATAAAAAAAAAAATTAACGGACAACTCTGTCTGTTCCCGCCGTCATTATGGAGAACGTATTGCCACGGACGACGACTGCCATCGACACACGTTGGAAAAGCCAGCTGGTCTCGCGCGGTTCGTCATGGCGTTGAGCAGCTATGGAGCCTATTTTTCGAATGAGCTTCAATGCCTTGGGGTCTATCAAGCCAGATGTTTCAACCGCTACAGGTACAAACTCGTACCTATCGGTCAGTGAGCGATATTTGGCTGTGATTTTTTGGAAGAACGTTCTTTGGCCAGTCGTACTTTTACAAGCAACAATAGAGTACTTGTACAAACAAACAACACTGCCTACAAATTACTTGTACAAAAGATAACAAAGTACTTGTGAAAACAAAGTATATGTACAAATAACACTACATACAAAGTGTGTGGACAGAATTTATATTTGTACAAGTACTTTGTATGTAGTGCTGATGTTCTCACAATATCTATCTGTATATGTGTGCGTGTGTGTGTAAACGTAAGTACAATATATATACACGTGTGTGTTGATGAATGTTAAGCTTGTACAAGTATTGTATGTACACGTAAATGTATTCGTATCAGTATGTGTGCGAGAGTTTTGGCAGACGTTCAATTACATACCATCAGATAATTCCTAGACCCTGCAAAAATTATTTTGGATCAGCACAAAGTGAGGTACGAAACACATGTACTACTGTACAAGTATTCGATACGCGTCCAGATATATACAGAAAACTTTCTCATTTCATTTGACACTGTCCGTTTGAGCCTGTCTTTATCGAAGTCACCTTTTTCTATTATTATTTTATTACCAGCTTTACTCCATCTTATCATTGTTACATTTCGTCACAACACTCTGGGTCGATACAATCTTCGACCGCTAGTGCAAGCAGCATGAAATCGCAAATTTATAAAGAAAAGTAGCTTCTGATGAGACTTGAACTCGCATCCCACACTTCGGGAACTCGTCCTTCATGGACGTTGCTTTAACTATTTCTACCACAAAAGTGTCGATGATTAAGCGGAGCACAAATCTGTAGTCATTCTACTACCCACTTTCTTTCCGATTCTCTGCGCCATCTTTGTTCTGCGCCATCTTTGTTCTGCTACTTAGTAACAACTGTACTATTATTTTGTAGCAAAACATTATGGCGCAGAGAAATGTTCAAATGTTATGCTTTCTCCCTTTATATATTTCTTTTTTTGGAGGTGGGGGTTCCAGTTTGGGAGTTGAGGTGATGCTCGTGCAGTATTCTGATCTAGGAGCATTACCCTTTTAGTTTTTCATTTGTTCAATTAATTAGAAAATATTTGTCCGAACTTTCTTCAAAGTCACATTGTGGGAAAGAGTGGTTACGCGTAAGGTAGAGTATGTCAATGAAGAATATATTAGAGGGGGGAAAATCATAAGAAGAATTAGATATAGATATATGGTTGATTTTATATTTAGACGTAGGATTTAATAAAAATTGATTTGATGCTAGACTTAATTCCAGATCGTGATAGGCTAAGTAGATCAATCTTAAGTTGTCTTGTAAAATTATTCCAATCAGTAATGCATTTTTTTGGTGATTGAATTTAATCCATATATAGTTGTTATGCAATATGGAACATAGAGGCATCCCAGTTTGGAGCCTTTTGTACTTGATGAATGAATTTCTTTCGTTCGCCTAAAATACTCTTGTAGACAAGGTGGGGATAAATTATTTAATGGGTCATGTACAAGTAAACAATTTTGCAGTGCCGTTTGATTTTCAAGTTTGAGGATGTTGAGATTAGCATATATAGTGTTACAATTAGTCAGAAAAAGATATAGTACGAATGGCCCTATTTTGCAATTTAAAAACCATTTTGTTATAGATATTTAATCTTTGTTCCCATATCTGACAACCATAGGTGAGATGAGATGAGAAAAGAGCATAATACAGAGATTTCAGATCTACAGCATTAATGTAGTGCCTGGCTTTACATAACATGCCATTTGCTCTTTTCAATTTCTTGGTTAAGATTTTGCAGTGGAACAATAACTCTATGATTACTACGTAACAAAACAAGGAGTCAATTCTACTGAACGTATATTCGTTACCGTCACTTCTATTATAATAAAACATTCGACACCGATGTCAGAATCTTAAATTAACGAAGTAAATAATTTAAAATAAAAGAAAAAGAAGGTATTCTCAGTAAGTCATTTGTAAAAAAAAATTATTAAATTTTAAAGTGTTATACGCACACAGAGAAAGGGGGAGAATGACAATTATTTAGAAAACATTGTTTTAAAAATTACGAATCTATTCAAAAGTTCACAAAACAATTGTAAATGGCGTTTCTCTCTCTCTCTCTCTATCTCTATCCCTCTCTCTCGTGTAAATGCAATTGTATATAATTCCTCGTCTACTGCCCAGTTTGGTATCGGTGTTCAAGTTTAGGTTTCTGCTTTCAAAAAGTGTTCGGCGCGGCATTAAATTTCTGTATACTTCCATATATTATGGAATTTTACCATGTAAATAATTAATATATTTTTCCTTTTTATAAACAGTTTTTCAATGTAAGACGTTTTACTCAGACAATCTAGAAAGAAAACATCCAGTGGCTTTTTTAATTCAATGAATTCATTTTTGTTTTTTAATTCATATGAAAAAAAGGTCATTTTGGGCGGAATTTATTTACTCATCTTAGCTTAGTCTGATATGGGGCTATATAGGGGCTAGGAAGATTGTATTGCGCCAATCTTCCAAGTAGGGTGTGCCTAGCAGCGTGCCTTGAAAATCAGTACTCAAAATCCAGGCCTTTTTTTTATCTTGGCTCGAAAATTGACCGCTGGTGTCGGTGTGAAATAGGCCGGGGGTCAGCAGGGCCTACCGTGCCCCCCCCCCCCCAGCCATGATTCTACATTTAGGGTACCAAAATGTTCCTTAGAATGTCCTCTTTCAGAATAAAGATGTTCCCAAGAAATCAGTTGGGAAAAACTACCTCATTTGCATAAAACAAAATGGCCACCAGCACACACCAAAAAAGACAATTTCATATCTCATCTCCCAGTTGACATATCTGACTACTTTAATGGGTTTTTTTTCTGACATGTGGAATTCAAAAATACACTTGACGAGATATGAAATTCTTCCCAACTACTTTTTTCCTGTGAACATCTTTTTTCTGAAAGGGGACATCCTAAAGAACATTTTGGTCCCTTAAATGTAGAATCATGGGTGGGGGTGCACGGCCTAAAATGCTGGCCCCCGGTCTAAAATAAACAGCCTGTCCAGTCACTGATCGGATCTATTTGACTGAATGCATATTAAAGGCGCTTTTCGCTCATCAACATAAACCCATCTTCAAAGATGTGTCGACAAGATTAAATCTGCTATTTTACATGGACAGATGTGCAAATTTTGATTTTGTTTGGACTAGAAAGCACTCTGAGCGCATACCACCATAAATGCCATTGTCACCAAAAACTGAACAATCGGGTTATAGATCCCGGACTTACACAAAATGTCATTGAAATTCATTGAGAACTTTTTGAGTTATTGGGCAGATAAATAGGCAGACAGATATGCGTGAATGCAAAACTTCTGCCCAACTTTGTTGGTGGAGGTAAAAATGTATTGAGCGTTAAAAACTTTCAGCTCGTCATATTTTTGCGATGAATTCTAACAGTTTACGATGTATTAGCATTCCGTATTTAGACCATTTACATATTTGTAAAGCCTACAGCTGTACTGACTGCTATGAGAGCGAGAAAATTGCATGCTATTATTGTTTTTAGTGGTGAGTATTACACCCGGAAATCTCCACTACTTAAGGTCGAGACTAAGTGTTAACTCTCCAAAGGGTTTCATTACTTAAAGTGGATGTTAGCGCACCGTCATTCTGGCCAATCAGTACAGAACAAAAAATATTTTTAACCAATCACTCGCTCTGGAATCCTATGTACCATCATAAAAGGATTCCGAAATTGCCAGTCGTATTCCTCCGTGAACAACTCGCAAACACACATCCTCTAGCCGTCTTCCTCAATATCTTTCATCCGGGTTTTGTTAACCCACAACTCCTATACCGTGCTGTCCTGACCTATGCATGAACTCTCACTAGCATCATCGGTGTCGCCCTGACCTACGTGTAAACCCTTTTATGATCTCCAGTTGGGTTGTTATGACAACCCAGTCGAATACAGACGCTTCATACTATTTTCAACGCATTTATAAATATCAGTAATAAGTTTATTTCAATTTTCAGGTATATATAAAAACGATACTAAAACATGCACCCCCTCATTAATCACCGTACACAATGCAAAACCGTTACTTTAGAGACCTCATAATCTCTTCACACCTGCTACTATATTAGTGCTAGATGATTATGGAAGCGAATAGGAACATTCAAACGAAGTTTTAGATGTAAAATAAGAATGGCTGATAACAAAAATGTTGAACGAAATTAAACGTTGAATATAAGATTTGTTAAAAATTCAGCCTTTCTCAACTTTTTAGACTGGAAGAACCCTTGAAATAAATTCCAGTATATCAAGGAATCTATGCATAAAAATATTATGTATAGCTAACAAGAACATTCTATGATACTCTATTTTTAGTCTTAAGCTAAGGGTGAGTGCTATCTAATTAAACAAGATATCAAGTAGGCCGCCTATAGACAAATGCAAAATATAGAGCGTTATCTAAAGATTAAAGCAAAATATCAGATGTCATTTAGTACATAAACCCAGATTTAAGACGATTGAGAGAAAATGTTATGTGAGCGAATATGAATGGTGAGCGCCTGCTTCTTTGTTTATTATGGAAACTACAAAAATAATTCTTTAGAATGTTTTTCGACCAAAATCGATGTAAATAAATGAAAATCAATAATAAAAAAAACTGTAAAAATCGATAATTGTTCTTAGTGCTGACGATATATATCGACGAAACTCGATAAATATCCAAAATCTGGAACTCTAATTATAAGTATTTTATTAAATTATCTTAGATGGTAGCTTTTTAGAAATTTATTCTTTTGAAAAACAGAAATTTATAACGATTGTAAAAAATGACAGCCGCTGGTCGTTTTGGTAAAATAATTCTGGTGCGTCTAGTATCAAATGTCATCAAGACAGGGACCGCTTCTCGTCATATTAATATAGCTTTATATTGGTCAATAGGTACCGTGCAGTAATTAGACCGACGTAGGTTTCTACCAATTGTTTCCCAGTTCCTCATCTTTTATGATAAGCGTGGGTTACATAGTTTGGTAGGAGAAGGTGTAGCAATATTTGTCTCTGCTTGACCATTCCTTCTCTAGGCTAGTCTTGAAAGTGTTCACATTCTCTGCAGTGACCGTGGTTTCACTCAGACAGTTCCAGTCCACTGTCACTCTCGCAGTGAAGAACTGTTTTAAAAGGTTTTTAAAAAAAACAAAACTCAAATGAAGCAAAAGTCAGGCGGTTTTTTTCACGTATGTATAAAACTTTCGCGGAACCTTAGGGTTCCGCGGAACCCCTGCTGAGAAAGGCTAAGAGGGGAAAGGCAACATAAGAGCAAGAAGGACACGGTGGTGATTAGAGATAAACGATAACAAAGGAAAGGAAAGAAATGAAGTGGATATTTCGATAAGAAATCTGTCGTTACGTACACACTGATAATCATCGATGGGGTTGTTATATACATGGAGGACTTTAAATATGTATATTATATTCACATGCATGCAAACCTGTGCCACATGCATACACATGAATGAGAAGAGGAGGAAATGAGTGAAAGAGTATGTATTCTTGAAGACGGGTAGATGGCTGTCAAAGGACATGCCTAGTTTCCTACAGCAGTAACTTGATATCCACCCGGTTTAAGAATCCTGCGTTATATTGGGATACGAGATGTGATGACGATTATATGCTGAGTTGAGCACAGTAATTGTGGTTGCTCTCGGGTAGAAAGAAAGTGTTTAGAGGAGAGAAGGGGAGTATTATTGAAGTATCCAAAAAGCGAGAGGGGGAACAATAGATAGTGTAGAAGTCAGAGGCGTGGCTGAGGGAAGGGGTGGGGGCTATTTGAAAACGCCCCGGGCCCCCAATGGAGGGGAGGGCCAAAAGCTTTATAAATAGTTCACCTACTGCGTTTCTACTGAGATTATAAAATAACAATGATATGTGTGTACATACATGAATTGCATACATAATGATGCAGTCTTTGGGGTTGTTTTTCATTAATTAGGTTATAGTGCATGTGTCTATATATTGCAAATTTTCCTTTTTCATCGAATCTCACTAAATGTTGTAGGGGGGGGGGGCTCAAGAACGTAAGAAAAATGAAAGAAATCGAATGAAGGTAAGCGTAGGAAGATAATAAAGGAGGATGAAGTAAAGAAAAAGAAGCGAAAGAAATATATGAATGAAAAAGAATGCAGGAAAGAGAAGGAAAGCAAAAAAAAACGTTTTGGACTATTGACAAAACATATAAAGAAATTTGATATGGTGCAGACGCACTATTAGTTATAACTAATGTTTAGGCTTCTGGATTCTTCACACACACACGTGTGTGTGTGTGTGTGTGTGTATTATATCCCCTGATTCTTCCGTGCCTGGAAATTAACAACCATCAGCCAATTACAGTAAGCCAGAAAAAAACGAAGCAGATCATAGAATGTGTATCAGAGACTTTTCACCAGACTGAATTTTTGTTCATTTGAAAAATCTTGATTGTGAAGCCAACCGTACTGTTTGTTATGCACAAATATATATATAGTAGAAACATATTTATTGGTTCATTACAACCTGTACAGTTGGTTTCACGAGAATTCCATCTTCAATCACTAGCTGTTGTTACGTACACACTGATAATCATCGACTGGGCTGTTGTATACATGGATGACTTTAAATATGTATATTATATTCACATGCATGCAAACCTGTGCCACATGCATACACATGAATGAGAAGAGGAGGAAATGAGTGAAAGAATGTATTCTTGAAGACGGGTAGAGAGACTATGGCTGTCAAAGGACATGCCTAGTTTCCCACAGCAGTAACTTGATATCCACCCGCTACCTATCCTATGTTCATCCTGGTGTCAAGTTACTCATGTACACAATTTTGCCTAAATTAACAGTCTGGTGGCTGATGACTCTCACTGTCACTCTCCCTATGAAGTTACTGTTGCTGCCCAACCCCCTTCCACAGTCCTCGGCGCTAGTTATTACTGTTTCTGTTGATGATAATGTAGGAGGGACAGCCCATCCGTTCCCCAGTAAAGGCGCGCATGCCTCTCCTCCATAGTATCTATTTTTCTGGCTGTTTGCTGATTTTACCCTCACTGTCACTCACTCTCCCTATCAGTCCCCCCCCCCTCTCTGTGAATACGCACACAGAAATAAACAGACGGTCAGAGATAGATATATATATATGCTGGACTAAGGACTTTCCCACCTCCCTCCATGACGACCGCGATTGTGCTAACCTCTGCCGCGTCTTACCGGCAAACTTTTCTATCTCATCCCTCCCTCTTGTCTTGTCTTTTCCTACTGCATTTACTGTCCCGATTAGTGTTTTGCCTCATCTATTGTCATCATTTCTCACTAGGTGACCAGCCCATCTCCATTTTTGAT
>VCCN01006703.1:6798759-6810138 GCA_006491835.1 Architeuthis dux | reverse complement strand
ATATATATATATATAAGGCAACTCTACTCATTTAATCTTGTCTTCATTTCTTTAAATGCTGAGAAATCAGACGATCCAAATACTTGAAACTGAAATAACCAGTCTTTTAATTCTGCTCTCAAAAATTATTTAAAACTAACATAGTACCCGTCAAAAATGATGGGATTATTTATGTATTGATTGGCACTTCTGCACTCTGCCTAAAATCAAAGTATCATGCCCTCTGCCTGTAGGAACAGTGTAGAATATGTGCACTCTGCCTAGGAACAATGCTCCCCCAGCATTTCTGCCTAGGATTAAAATGTAGTAGCATTGTGCTCATTGAAAGTATTACACACACAAAAAATATATATATATATGGATACACATTGTGTTTTATATATATGGACTAGCTGTCATGGTTAGGATTTATCAATCAAATACATTAAAATTTTCATTCATTCTAAAGATTATATATATAGTGACACAGCAAATTCTACTGGTAGCAGTTGGGCAAAGGGAAGTCTCTGCTAATATTCCACCACGCCTTTTAGTTATTTTCTGCTTTCACAAATTAAATAATTCTAGGATGAAAAAAATTAATGATTAAGCATCAAATGTGGCAATTTTTGATCTAAGATTTGTTTGAGCAAGTTTTGGCACTCAATGTTTATGCTGTACATTGAAAAAAATCAGAAAAAAAAGGGATTGTCAGTAGTCAGAAATGAATGCAGGCATTACTGACAGAATAAGACTATTATACGTATAATGTAAATGCATTGCTAATTATTTTACTATAGAAATGCATTCCAAATGAGGAAAATAGAATTGTCAGTGGTCAGGAATTAATGCAAGTGTTACTGAATATGGTTTTTATATGTATAATGAATCACTTGATAAAAGTGGCAACTGTTCTATTAATGCTGATAAGATGATAACTTATTATTATGTATAACTTTAGAAAAGACTTTCACACCTTATTCCTACTATGTTAACATTTTAAGATAGTTTATTAGTAAGAGGATATATAAATGAATTGGAAATAACAAAATGCTCAATTTCTCTTCTAATAATGCTCTAGACATGAAAATGGCCAAGCAAACTTTCAACAATACTTTTATCACAGAATCTTTGATAGCTGCAAAAAGTATATTTTTTAAAGTAAGCAATATTTTAAGAACTGGCTTATTTTCATTATTCCATGAATTATTCAAGGTGATATCATCATCCTTATTGTTTTGATAATGACAAAATTCCAGAATTTTGGACAATACTGTGTTAATCTCCTGTTGATGAAGACAGTTATACCATTAATCTGATGATCAGCAATGAAAATGGGTTTGGGAACTAGGTAGATGGTAAGGCTCTAAGATTTATGATTGGTGATCACAAGGATGAACGAAGTGAACCCATGCAGCTGGGATTCTGTAAACCCTCGTGGGTAATTTGACAAAGGATAGCTAATAATAAATGTCTCCATTAGTAGACATTGAACATACAGAAATATTGAAATTGAGTAAGTATATGCTGTACCCTGTGTACCCCCCCCTTTCCACCACTGCTAATGATACCTACACACACTACATACTGTGTACCCATGTACATTAATATCACAACCAGTTCTAGATATATTAACAAAACATTCAAGGATGAACATCAGTTGTCTTATATCATTGTTTTTGAGAGAAGTGATCATATACAATCATCAGATAGAACCATTTTTTGGCAGTGATTTTAGATATGATTTTATTTTTATTTTTAAATTTCTAATACAGGCAGTCCTCGAGCTTCGATTTTCATATACTTCAGACTTTCGAACCCTATAAATTAACACCCATAATTCAATTTCCGTACCATTCGTACATTGTTTATCGAACTGTAATAGACCTAGGAAATTTATATTTTTATTTCTTTTTTTTTTCAATGTCATAAAATGCTCTAATAATATATTGTATGCAAACATTGCTTTTATTTATTGCAAGTTTGCCTAAAATAGGCTAGAGAATCGTTTATTTACTAAAATTATATAAATGGAAAATCAACTATGTACGCCGGTACGTGGAATATTGTCTCTGTAGATCGAAATACACGAAATGTTGATGAGACTGGTTTATTTTGGAAGAAAATGCCTGAAAGAACATTTATCAGTTGAAGAGAAAATTGCACCTTGGCATAAAGCAGCTAAGGACAGACTGACACTACTTGTTGGTGGCAATGTAGCTAGTGACTTTAAACTGAAACCGATGCTAGTCTATCACTCTGAAAATCCTAGAGCTTTGAAAGGAAAGTCTAAAGGAATGCTACCAGTCATTTGAACATTTTGTTCCTACAGTTAAATTATTCCTGAGACAATATTCTCTATCATTTAAGGCATTGTTAGTTTTAGATAAGCTCTTGTACATCCTAAAGTACTACAGGATCTTTATCCTGAGATTAAAGTGCCTCCAACTACCACAAGTCAAAATCAGCCAATGGATCAAACAGTAATATCAACCTTCAAGAGGTATTACATGAAGAAAACTATTAAACTTCAAGGCAACTGATAAAGAAGATGGGTCTAACCTAAAAGAGTTCTGGAAAGGATATAATATCTGGAATGCTATCAATATTAGAGTCTCTTGGGACGAGATAAAAGAATCAACAATGCAAGGTTGCTGGAAAAAGTTATGCCCAGATTTAATATCAAATGTTAAAGGGTTTTGAGGATAGCCCTGAATCTGTCACAGAGGAAGTTGTTCAGCTTATGAATCAACTTGACTTGCAAGTCACTACTGAAGATGTGAATGAACTAATTGCATCTCATTCAGAGCCAATAAAACTTTGATTGACATGCAAGATGAAGAGGAAATTACTCCTATCAAAGTTTTGACAGTGAAGAAAATGAATGAAGCATTTTCACACCTTCACACCTTAGACATTATGAAAGAATATGACCCAAATGCAGAGTTCACAGATTCGTAGAGCTTTTGATAAAGATACAGCATGCTACAGACTCCTTTTTTTTCAAAAATTGATTAGTAATCTATTTAACTACTGTATAATTATATCAATAAATGTTTATTAATTAAGTTTTATTGTCCTTAATTTTCCTCATTTTGTGTCAAGGGCCTGGTGCACTCATGTACTTTATCATTGGAACAGTTTCCAATTACTCTGCATGAGATATAACGATTGATACAAGCATATTTCTCATGTTTTGATTGTCACAATCCTCCAGAGAAACCTAGTAACTCACATGGGAACAGAACCTTCTAATTAATATGTAATTCAATGACTCAAGATTCGGACATTTAGCTCTCAGAGAACAGAATCCCTAATTAATATGTAATTCAATGATTTGACTTTCAGACATTTTTAGCTCTTGGAGAACGGAACCCCCTAACTAATATGTGATTCAAGATTTGTACATTCTTAGCTCTCTGAGAACGGAACCCCTAACTAATATATAATTCAATGATTCAAGATTCGGAAATTCAACTTTCCTACAGTGTTTCAGGAACGCAACTGGTATGAAAGTAGAGGACTGCCTGTAATGGGAAAACAGCTGAGATTCTTGAAGAATGAACAGGTTATATTTTTCCCTTCTTCATATGTAGAGGCTATGGTAAAACTTATATCTACAAAAACTATTATGAAAAAAAGACAAGTAGATCAAGTATGTATATCTATCCAAATCTAAAATGTCATCTTAGTGCAGGGGACAGAAATTCAGAATGTGATCTTTACTTAGGTTCAAAAACTAAATAGTCATACAACAAACATTATCACAGCTGCTACTAATTATATGTTTGAATTAAATAACACAAGCACTCGAGTACAACTTTTAAAATATCTGATTGTCAATGCTAGATGCAATTGATGGTCAATGCATTAATTTAATAAGAATAGATATAAATGTTTGACAATTAGCTTAAGATGTCTGATAGTCAAAGCAAATTTCTCCAAAAGAGAAATACAGCACAAATAACTGATAGTCCAAGAATATGTCAAACACCCAAAAGGCTAGAAATATTTCATAATTGAAGGGCATAAAAAACAGGTTTAAAATGATTCATGGTCAAAGCATAACTAATAAAATATTAGCAACACTTGACAATGTATTTGTTCAGCAGAAAGGCTGGAGATATTTGATGACTTATGCGAAAGGGTATGTGTAGATGTATGGATTGGAGAAAACCCCAGCCTTATACATTAGTAGTATCAGTCTGTTTTCGCTCATCAGATAAAAAAGTTATAACATTTATTTCAAAATTTTAAAAGACTATACCTTTTCCTGAGCAAATTAAAATGTAAGGCAAGCAAATTAAAAAGATAAACAAATTAAATTGATGTACAAGAGTAGTCACATATACTGTAAAAGAGAAAAGTCAACACATTTGCATAAGTGTAATGTGATGTAAATATTTACATCCGGGTGTGTGATACTCGTCTTTGTGATACCCATGTTATGATCGGCTGGCATAACATCCAGGGACATGACTGATTCCTGGCCTCATAAAAAGGTTGTTGGGGGAAGGAAATCTGAAGGTTTCTCTGCTGGTTATAGTAGGAGAGTGATCGGTTTGAAACAAGTTGCAGTGTTGTTGCGTCGTTTGTTCTGTGTGGATTGTGTTTGAATCTTGTGAGGAACAAGATAACTTGATTTCAGGAGGCTTGGCTGACTTGCGTTGTCCTGTTTTGAACAGGACAATTGAGAAAATTACTGCTCCTCTATTTTCCATGCCTGCAATTGGGCTACTGAGTGAGCCACAAACCCGAATTCGCACCAACCATCATCAAAAGCTTAAATAGTAATAAATCTAATAACTATGTAAAAATAAGAAAATGAATTATTGTTTAAGCAAAATATATTAAGAGACAAGTTTCAACTTATTTCACTCAAAAATTTAACATTTACTGCAACATTTGCTGCAACTGTATGTGACTACCTGTTCATCGATTCAATTTGCTGGTCTTTTTAATTTGCTTGCCTTACGTTTTAATTTGCTTGTTGTATTTTTAAAAATTTGCTTGGGAAAAGGTGTAGCATTATGAAGGTCATCCAGCAGTATTTTTTTTCAAATCCATGGCGATTCATGGTGAGAGCAGATCATTACACGAGCTGGGAAAACAACTCTTTAAAAAAAAATGATAATTATGAATTTAACAATAAGCTAGAAATGTTACATGATCGAAGTTCATCTTGAAAAGAAAGATGGAAAAAATGTTCTTTAAAAAGAACTGCAGTAACAAAGGACTATAAAAACATTCTTTGGAAATTGGATGATCATAAGAATCGTTGATCAGATCTTTTTTAAATTGTAAAAGCAAGACATTAGCCTGTATAAAGAGACAAAGAAATACTATGAAAGAAAATGAAGACATTCAATTTTAACATGTTTTGAATTTTTTTGTTTATCTTCCACTTGAGGTGTCACAGGGAAATGGAGACAGCGGTCGCATTACTTTCATCTGCCACTCTCCTTTATTTTACTTGAGCAATCTACCATAATCCACTTCTGGCTTGCCAGGTCCATCGAAGTATTGGACATAGGTCTGCATACCACAAGTAAGGAGATGGGGTGATGGGCCTTACCCTTGAATACTGAATATAAACTAAAAGTTCAAGCTTAATCAGAGTAAATGAATGCATTCACAAATTTACAAATAAAATGGATAAATATATTCAATGCAGAAATTAATTTCTATTGAAATGGTTGTTCTTAGGGCCAAGCCTTATTATTATCATCACTCTAGAGAAATGTGTGTTCATTGAAGATCACATACAATTAACTATGGAAGATGAAGTCAAAATATTTTTTCAAAATAAGCTCAATAAATAATTGACTAATATTTGACCAGATATCTTTGAGATTCAAAATCCAGGTCAGGATATACTTGAAAGATCATCATCAACATTGCAATCCTTGAGAAAGCTCAAGCCAACATCATCAAACATTGGCTCATATAGACAGGCCATGTGACACCAGTTAAACTCAGCACTGGCAAAAGACCTTGCAGCTGCTCTCTGCGCAGTTACAAAGATCAATCCAAACAGACTATGAAAAAGACAAACCTCAACCTTGAAACCTGGGAAGAGCAATCTGCCGCTTGTTCATCTCTGGTGTCAAATCATCTAGACTGGTGCAGAACTGTTTGAACAAGAACGTCGCAGAAATGAAGAGGACAAAGACGAAAGATCTGCCAAGCCTAAAAGAACCAAAACAATAATAGCCGACTATACACACACACACACACAGTAATCCTTAGAGCCAACTTTTAAAAAATACATTGACTTTTTAAAAAGGACAACTTGAGGAATTCCAGTGTTCTTATAGTTCAGATTTTGATTTGCTTTGATCCACAGCATTATGGAAGGGAAATAATCTGATACCCTATTCACTTAGTTTTTTTTTTTACATTTTATCTAAAAATAAATTTTACCATTTCAGCCATATTAAGCCCGGTCCAAAATAATTCATCAGGTAAAATTAAAAGGTTCATTTTACCAACCAGTATCCTAAAGGTCTCAGGGATTATACCCTGCTTCTGGTACCATGTAACCCAGTATAACCTGTTGCATGTTACTTGGAGAGAGGTGCACTGCCAAGTAACACCAATTGCCCTGAGAAATGACAAGAAGGACCCAGCATGATATCCTGACAATCTACTAGGTCATGGGATAATTTGAATTTGATCCTAATAGTCACCAGAAGAATTATTCTGCTTGATTTATAATTTAAAAATACTCCTCAGGTATGAGAGATTTGTGATCCATTCCCTAAAGTTGAAAATATCATACTGTTGGATATTTAGGCAGCCGTGAACAGAGGTCACAGATTTGATTCCCACAGATGTTGAAAGTTATAAACAGGATATCGATTGAATTTGCTGGTGGTGGCTGGAAAATCAGTGTGGGCGTTCGAACCCGATAAAAGCGACACGGAGGCCCTCAGAAAAGGAGAGAGGCAGAGAGCAGCTGGGCCTGGGAGCAGAGGGCCAGTTTCCCGGTTGGGAACAGTCTGTTGGCTCACATTATGGCAGAGAATGAAGGGTGATAATGAATTTGATGCAAATGAAAATATATCATCATATTTTTATAAACCAAGTTTTGAGTCTTCTCTAAGTTCAAGACTTTCCTCCTGCGGACCAAGATGGATATACAACAATACATTAAAGTTGTTCTGATAACTGACTTCAATACACAGAGCATCTTTTACAGAAGTACTAGAGATTCATAATATTACAGATAACACCTAAAATGATTTTCTTACTTCTCATGAATATAATTTTTTTTTAATTTTATTTTATATATTTATGAAGGAAAATATTTTTGTCAATAGCAGGGAAGTTAGAGACCTTTACCCCTGTAAGGCACTCCAACTTAAGCCCGGATAAAAGAGGCGGGTTGGGCATGGCACTAGCAACTCCACCCTGTAAAAACCTACTTGCTACAGAAACCGCAGGAATCTACAGATTTTTTTTTTAAACCTATAACTGTTTTATGAAAAGGAATTTTCATTTGAATAAATTTTTGTTCATTTATCCATAAAATGGAATGAGGTGATCAATGATGTACTTAATATTTTAATTTAGACTTAAATTTCAAAAGAAACAGATTTTGTTTCACTTAAAATGTCTCATGTTTCAAATATGGAGATGTGGCCAAAAATGATCTTTACAAATTATTGGCTTTGTTAAATACCTAATGAATAGACAGAGATAGAAAAAAGAAATCAGATCCATTAAAGAAAATACCTAAAATAAATCTAATAGGCAAATCAGATATCAGATAAAAAAAAAAGAATCAGATCAGATAGAATAATTGATCAGGGATATTTGTTTTTGTGTCTGTAAGGACAATGTCAAAAAATCAGGTTTAGGAAGAGAATATATATATATATGTGTGTGTGTGTGTCTGGTTAAAATATGACGGACTCGGATCAGAGCGCTATAAGAACCCACCTTAACAAACACATACACCTCCAAATTCCCATACGCCAAATTCTTGTCAACAACAGCAGCATAATAAAACAGATCAACTGCAAAAAAGGCTTGCTATACTGGAAGCACTTATAATAAAATTAAAAAACCCAACTCAACAAAATGGCCATGGACAGGGAGTTTTAAATGTATTCAATAACTAAACAACCGAAAGCCCCTCCCAACAAAGAATGCATTTGCCCACCACTCGTCCTGTGACGCCACCTCAAACAACCATTGGCACATGCCAATTTAATTTGGACACTATTTGAACAGTGCAAACAATAACATTACAGTTTTCATGATCTCAAAAATGGCTGAACGTACAGTCGAAAGCGCTCGATCAAATATATACTGTTTGGACAATATCTGTATACATTGGATCCGGATATTCATTCTCTTGTGTGTAAACAAGAAAGATTAACCAAAAAGTTGAAAAGGTTTTCCTTGTCCGTCGTATTTAACCAGACCTGCATTACTACCTAAATACACACACACATATATATATATATATAGTTCGGTTTTTATTTATGCTGATCGGTGTATTGCTCATAAGAACATTAATTTTGGCAACAGATAAATGTAATTTGCTTCTTTTTTTTCCCATATATTTTTAGCTTTTATTATATCATCTCTTTGCAAAAGTACTCATTCACTCCAAATCATTCTAACATTTTACAAATCTCACCAAAAAAGGGATGGGGGACAAGTTATAGAGACAAAAATAGAAAAATCTGAGATTTACAAATGGTGATGTTCTTAAAGAACAGAAGCAAGAACTGTAAGAGCAAAGGTAGTTGGAAATGGTGTTATGGATGGTAGGTTGGGATAGTTTGAGTTGGAGGTGAATAGTCACCAAAGAGGGGAATGAGTGATGGATCCTTCCCAACATGCTAGGTTGGCTCTTTCCAAGCGTTCAGCAAGAAAGTCCAGTTTGGGTTTCACATTCTGCTGTAGTTCCTGAAAAGAAAAATACAAAAATGAAATACCTTGAAAAATGATTACCCATGGACTCTGGAAATATCTTAAGGTTATTTTCAGCCTTCATTATGAAACAATACCAAGTAGAGATAAAATAATGCATTGTTAAAACAAAATGGGTATGGCAGATGAAATCAACATTTATGCATGCAGAAATTTTAATAAAGGTGAGAGATGTTTAAACCTTTTGGCACATTGAGATTCTTATAATATAAAAGCCCATTTTCTTTTGTCTGTTTGTGGGTTGGTTTCTGTTATGCTAAAGCAAACAATAAGAAAGGAAGGGCTTAAAGCAAGGCTCTTCTGTGTCTGTGTGTTCGAGTCTACATCACTACTACTATTACTAATGATGTCTTAGTGTAGAAAACAATTCCACCAAATATAGACATCTCTGATTTTTCAGGAATAAAACTGATGCTTTTCTCATTAAAAAAGGAAATTTACAAATTTCTGTTTTAAAATTATCAAAAAACAGAAAACGCAAGTTGTCAGAAAAATAAATTTTGTTTAAAGGTATGCATTTTTTCTGTTTGCAATGAATACATTTATATTAAAATATAGCAAAAAATTATAATTATTTCTTATCTAGTTTTTCTGATATACAAGTTTATGAAAAATAATTCAAAATTGCATTTTTGGTCCAAACTTTGCGATTGATTATATTGGTACATGTGAATACATAATTTTGGTTTTGCATAATTCAATCAAAAACAAATGGTTTTTTTATTGTAATTTAAAAAATTACTGCATAGAATGTTTGATTTAAACAAGGCCACTACCTTCAGAATCATAGGTGAATTCTTCCCTACTTTATCACACCTCCTTTCAATCTATGAACTCTTACAACCATTTTGTGATTCTTTCACAGGATAAAGATAACCAAAACTTGTCACTCAAGGAGGAAACTTTTTTAGCACATCTTATATATAATGGAGATTTGCTTAACCTCTCTGTCACAACGTTTCTCCCTGAAAATTGCATTTTACCCCCCAAAAAAATGGTTGTTGGCTTTAGATATTTCATCCTAGATGGTTTAAGACTATAATTTCCAAATAGTTACAGGATTTTTTTAAGTAAAAAAAAAAAAAAAGAAGGCATTTTTAAGACTGTACAAAAAGTAACATTTAGAATTTTTAAGTACGAAAGACTAAAACAGCTGTATCGTTATCATTTTTTGTTTACATAACTAAAACTAGGCAAATCGAAATTATTATTCAATTTTAAGATTTTTTTTTTTTACATTCACTGCATTTATTTCGATAGGTCTTCAATTTTGTTATGAAAACTGCAATTTAAACTACACTGATTTTTTACCAAAACCCATTCTATTAATTTGAACTACTATTTACTTTCATGAAACATAAAATTACTTATTTGCTATTCAAATATTAGGATGCTTGTCATTAAAGAATTAACAGACACAAAAAAATAAGTTTAAACCGAATCTTAATTGTTACTTTTTCTAAGTACTAAAGGTTACTGTCATAACTACAATTCTTACTTAAATTTCATCATTCTTTTCAATTTATCTGCAGTAAATAACATTTAAAGTTAAAAAAATCAAAACGATGGCTTTTATTTGAATTTACTCTCAAATTTCAGTTTGTTTGGAGTAAATTAAACAGTGAACGGAAGTGAACATTCTGTAAGAAGTGCCTGCTATTTACTTAAAAACACCTAATTTACCTTCAATTTTTATTAACATTTGCTATATGCAGCCTACGGCCGTAAAACCACAAGTTAAGTAATGATTTTCCAGCAGTAGGCTCCATATAGCTGGGGATTTCTGCAAATGTTCAAATTTATTACCTTGGCCGCATACTTTACCAAAAAAGTATAATAGATATTGAAATGAACTTCAGAACTTCTACTAAACTATGTAACCCATGCTCATCATAAAAGATGAGGAGCTGGGAAACAATTGATAGATACCTAAGTTGGTCTAATTACTGCATGGTGTCTACTGACCGATATAAGGTACATTACATTACACTTAGGTCTAAAAATAACACTGTTATATAGTTTGCATAAAAACGGCTTGTGAAGAAATTAATTTTCCTATTATATACCTTAATAAAACTAGAAATATTTTCATATCATCTACTTACATAAAGAACGGTAAAGGTAACAATTTTGCTGATAAAAATATCCCCATCACACCATTTGAAACAATGGACACTTCAACTGGAATGAGTTCAATAGTTTGTTTTCTAAAAAATCATCTCTTAGAAATTCAAATATATCAGTTAATTCCCATGAAAAAATTCACGATTTATTCATAAAGTCATAACTTACAGTCATAACTCTTTCTCCAATCTTTTGGTGGTAAGCAGGAATTTCATTCTCTAAGCGATCAAGCTAAAAAGAAAAAATATATAATTATATGCATAATAAAACAAAGGCAAGATTAGGGGTGCATTCTTTATGAAAATGTTTAAAAGACAAACCTGGCTGCTA
>VCCN01006703.1:6780562-6791501 GCA_006491835.1 Architeuthis dux | reverse complement strand
TCAGCAAAAATTATTCGCAGATTTACCGTATTCACGCCCCTTGGTGCCCCAATCCCGCGCGGATGACAAGGGAAAACTGTATAATCGAATTAACAAGACTATTTTCTACCTTTCTGTAAGTTGTGCAAGGGAGATAACCGTGTTTCACATTTTGATTTCTTATATGAAAAATGGCATAGCTGTCATCAATGATCAGTGACTTGTAGACAATGAAGACTTTCACGCTTGTGATGACTTAAAAATAACTAATGCAAGTTGAACTACTAGATTAAAAACTCTATTCAAATATACTGAACATCTTAAAGAAACAGTAGGATTTTTCAGATGATATTTACTGAAAAAAGCTCCACTTTTATTTTCTGTATTATATTCTGTTTTAATTAATCTTTAAATTCTGTTAAACATGAGATAAAGAAAAGAAAATCAAGTTGAAGATAATCTTAGAAACTATTGAACCTGGACAATGTCAGATAACCTTGCTGTCATCATTATTATCAATTAATGTAAATATTCTTCCTTTTAACTAGCTTTGTATGTCATGCACCCCAGGCTATCAAAGCATTATCAACCATGTTTGAACTCACGGTAGATCAATATTTCAAATTTTCATTGCTAAAAATTCTTTATTTATTTCTTTCAGTGTTAGAGAATGTAAAATTTAGTCATCATAAAAATTATTGTTGTTATATCAGCAATGTCATACAGCTTTTTTTTTTTTTTTACTTATGATAAAATGGCTTTTAACATAATTTTGAGTTTGCTTTTGAAAATATTTTCTTGTGTTTGTAATAAAATGTCTGCATCCATGGGGGTCTGCAACCACTTTGCCAGGAGGGTGAAAAAGGATATATTCAGCGAAGGGTTACTCTTTATTTCTGATTGCGCTATTATTAGGGTGATCAGGTCAAAATTTTCCATGGGTTGTAGGAGCCCAATTAATGCATTTTCTGAAAGGACACGGACTGAGGATCAGAAAACATTTTATTTTTTCTTAATAGTCCAAAGGAATCAAAAGTCATACAAAAATGTTCTTTGTTTAGTAATAAAATTAATTTAAAAATTCTGGAATTTCTATTCTTCAGAGATGTCTTCTTGAGTAAATTGCTTATATTGCTTTATTATTGTAAATGAGTAGATTAAATGAATTGTCATACTTTTCCAGGTGGATGCAAATGCAAATGAACCAACTTGAAGAAAGTAAATTCAAGTTGCAATGTATGCTAAAATAAAAGCAATGGTATTTACTCATTATTTATATATTCATTATAAAACATTTGAAAAGAAACCTGTATCTGTAATTTATATATTACAGGGGAAGCTACTTACAATCACGGATACTGTTATCAAAATTAGTCAGTCCCAAACACTTTATTTAAAGTGATTAAAATAAGCGGCTTCCTCTATATATCCTTCACTTAATGTTATCAGCCGGTTATTGTAACCTAAAAGACCCTGTCCAAAAGTGATCACAATAAGTGGCTTCATCTGTAATTAATAGTAATGGAAGATGATACAATGCCCCACCAAATGTGATTTTTTTGCAAGTATATAGAAATTAAAGTAGGTTTTGACTGTCAGTACCATAACTCCAAAGGAAAGACTAGAAATGTAGAATATAAGCTAATAGATCCATAAAGGATATGTAAATTAGTCTTTATGTTTCATTGAGTCATATAAAGATTAGAAAATCAGGGCTTGCAGGGATGATAAGAACAGATATAATAATTTAAAACCAAAAGCAAAAGATTAGGAAAGAAAATCTAACATTACACTTTTAAAACTGCCAATACAAAACTAACATTTTATTTTACTAATCTGTCTTTAAAGAGATATCACAACCCCGCCTGCTATCCGAAAATAGAGCATTCTTATAAAAACCTTTCCTAAGCAAAGAAGCAATTACCATAAGCTTATAAGAAAAAAATCTTTTAGCATTCCCAGATAAAAAAAATGGTGATATGTAAGGCTGAGTCGTCAGAGGTTGTAATGATGGGAGGTACAGGAGACTGGGATGTAGGAGAGAGAGGAAGAGGGTGCACGCTGCATCTATAACAGCTCACAGTTAATATTTACTTTTCGCCTTTTTTTGTAAAAGCAAAAAACGTGGCTTAAAGTGAACTTTCAAAAAGCGGGGGATATGAGTATTTGTTTTATCAATAAAAAGGTGATCAATCCATTGTATCTAATTTGCACAAGCAAAAATACTTTAATTTTAGTTAATTCTAATATCTATTCCTGCACCCATAGTGTTTTGTAATTTAGGTACCAATGCACATAGCCAAAAATGCTGGATTACATGCAGATAGGCAGGAGTATATTGAAAGATTTTTTTAAAAGACTTTAACATTATACTGGTGTGACCAACATTTATAAAAGTTGCAATTAAAATAGTATGCATACAATTTATCAAAAGGGATGTTTTATTGGTGAGTAAAATCTTAAATTCAATATTCATATTCTGGAATCTGTTTTTATAGAATTATCTCATTTAACTGATGGTTGCTCTAGTAAGTTTCAGTTTATTAGTTATTTTTGTTTTTTCAGGCAAAGACATTAAAAGAATTTTCCCTGAACAGGTTTTTGGCTCAGTGCAGAAATTCAAAATAGTTTTTCTGCTATACTTTGCAAAAATTCACACTTGATTTTTGAAAATTCAGTCTTTTTTTAGTGATCACTGCCCAACAAAATGCGAGAGAAGAATTCATTGATCACCCCCAACACGGCATGCTGCTTAACAACATTGGTCACGTGATGGTTTCTATTGAGCGACTAACTTTTTTTTTAAATCATGAATTTATGGTTCAAATTTTACTGGTAACATTTTCATCAAGGTAACTTAATTTTACCACAACCACTGCTTAATTAAAGAAGCATATATGGATGGTGGGGATTCATAATTTCCCTTGGAATGCTAGTCTTTTTATATTATTAAAAGCTAAAGCCTTTTTAGAGCAATGAAGTATAATCTTAATAAAAACAAGTGAGAATTCTACTGGACACAAACTAAGGGATCAATTTGGCATAAACTTACATTGTAAATTGAACCCCCTCTAAAAACCTATTGGAGGGGGGGATTTACAAAAAACAAAAAAAAAAACATTTTCCCTTTTCATTGAGGGGAGTGTGTGTCCAAAATGTCAAGTTTCTACTATGAACGGTTAGGGCTGGGCAAAGTCCATATACATAGATAGATACATATAAATGTCAGAACACATGAATAACCTAAACCCAGCAACAGTGTTTAAACAGGTTTGTTGTGGGTAAAAAACATAAAATTCTAAATATGGCTGCTAACAATTTTTTCCATGAATCAACTCGTGCTTTCAGCAACTCTGCATACAAATCTAGCTAAAATTATTTTTCTATGTCAGACAGAACTGACGATGTATTAAAATCAATGTTTACATTTTCGAGTTAAATTTATACTTTTTATGTTTGCATAAGTTGGCAATGATAATAAAATTCAACTTTATATGCTATCTATCAACATTAAAAATGAACAACTGATAAGAAATTGCATGAGAAAAATGAAACAATTTCTTAATAGCAATGTCAAAATTCTTTACAACACCAAAACGATTAGCAAGTGATATAGCATTTAGGATCCATTCCAGACTTTTATAAACATAGTGACATTAATCATTGTTTCAATGATAGTTAAAAAACAATATATTTTTGAAAAATCAAACCAGATCTGAATATGCACTAATAATTGTAACAAATAATTGACAATAATATGGGATTTTATAGTAGGTAAACGATGATACTCTTACTTTTCCAATGGTTTTGTAATTTGTTGAAGCTACACAATATGTCACAATTGGCAATATTTTCATACCACTGTAAATAGGAATTTCTGAAATTGTGTGAATGTTCGTCAGGAATATTTCTTGTGAGATGACAGTGTTAAGAACAGAAGTAATATGCCAGTGGGACAATTTCTGCAAAAACCCTTTATAATTAAACTGAGATACTAAAGTGATGTTTGGTAAACTCTTAAAATAAAATCCAGAATTTGAACATCGTTCACTGTTTCTATTTCATAAGCATTTATACATTACAGCAATTCACAGGGTCTAATACATTATTTATTCCAAGCAATATTATGAACCTCACCTAATTTGTTTTTTGGCTTTACTCATGATACTGATTTTTACCTTTTTCTAAAAGAATTCAGTCTTAGTGAAATTCCTTATTGCAGAAAGTGGGTCTTTTTCGTCAGTCCCCACCACACTAAGTAATTATAGCAATTACAGCTCACCATAATTTTGTTTTCTAAAAATAAATGTAAATAAAAAAAGTTAAGGACATTTTGACAACTCGGCTGTTATTATCTTATCGAGATAATAACCCTGGGTTAGGGTCAGGGTTAGTCAGAGGTTAGTTTGCATTAGGGCTTTTAACTTTTTTTTATTTACATTTATTTAGCAAACAAAAATATGGTGAGCTGTAATAGCTATAATTATTTAATTTGTTGGGGACTAACAAAAAAGATCCCAGAAAGCTTAAATATTAAGTAACTTATATAAAAGGTTTGTTGGAAATCAGCTTATGCATTGATTCTTGCAGAGATAGCTCCATTACTTACCTTTACAACATAGGATTTCTGGTCCAGATCCAGCCTGTCCAGGATTTTGTTCCGCACAACTTTGAACGAATTGTTTTGTTCAACAGATATGCACAAACATTCAGTGACATTGCTAACTAAAATAAAATAAAATAAAACAGAAAAATAGTTACAAAACAATTAAGAGAAATAATAGATTAGAAATTAGCAACATTCAATCTTTTCTATTTCTTTTACAATCCATAAAGCATGAAAGGAATCATAGGTAATCAATATTTGATAAATAAAGCACATTGGAGTCTTTTAAAATATTTTGGTGTTTATTTACATTATCATCAGAACAGTATGGTTGAAGGTAACTTTTATATGGGAATGAATAATCTAAGCCTAATGTGATAAGGCAAAATAAACTAAGCCTAAGCGAAAGGAAGAATAATTACGATGCTTAAAAGGCTTCCATACATGAAAATAGCTTCCAATTAACAACAACAAAAAAATATGTATAAAAAGTATCCCCGTAAATATTTTTTCTTCATATCATTATCTATAATTACTCAGTATTGTTATAACAAAATTTCAGTGAACAGAGCGGTTTTGAACAGTACAGAACATTTTGGAACAAAATAACCGCACTAATCAAGATGGTTGGCCGACTATTGAGTGTGAGACTATTGAGCAACGACAACTGAGCGGGGACAATTGAGCATGAGACAATTGAACGTGGGTACAATTGAGTTTGAGACAGTTGATCAGAGGATAATTGACAGATCTATATTATACGTATAAATAGATCTCATTGATCTTTATTTTTAGAACTGTTATATATTTTGTTTTGAATCCTTTTACTTTTGTGAGGGGCACAAATTTAACAATTTGCAGGGGCTGCTGTCGGACCTAGCGCAGCCACTGATTTACATGATAGTAAATACAAATTTTAAGACAAACCCCCAGGGGACGACACTAGTGCTCTGGCCCGGAAAACACAAATACCAGAAGGTATAATATAGATCCGTCAATTGTCCTCAGCGCAACTGTCTCATGCTCAATTGTACCCACTCAGTTATCACTGCTCTATAGTCACATGCTCAATAGTCGGCCTACGAATGAAGGTATACCTGTGTATTTCCTAGATTTTAGATATATATTTGAGTCATTCCATATCAAATCATCCAGAGCTCCCCAGGTCACCCACTCAGATTCCCCTGAAAAGAATCACAGGTGCTCATATACCAAACTTATGGAGAAATCCAAAATATTAGGTCTGTATCTCTAATAGTTTTGAAATTTTACTCATTTTGCCGAACAAGCCTTTCCATTCAATCTCCAACATTTATAGCTCCTTTGATATTACATGTACAAAAATGTAATCAGATCTGGTGTATCTTATGTACTTTTCCTCCTACAAAGCTCTGAAAATGGCCAAAATCCAAAACTCAAACAGTATGCAAGATAAAGCACTAATAGTTTATTTCCCGTCATTTATAACATATTAGGTCATATGTATGCAGTAACCATATTTACTACTGTTATAGGAATTGTTTGAAATGTGCTTGATTTTCAAATGTCCTCAAAATTGCCTATTTGCATGTCCTCATTTGACCATACGGGCAGTTAACCAACACTTTTATATTTTTACTATGTATTCTTATGTATCTGAAGATGATCTGACATTGTTTCTCAAGCCGAGGACTTTTCAGCACACCCTGTATGCATTAAAAAATCATAACTCCACAAGGAAGCTCAGCAACAATACTAAATTCTTGTCAGATGATCTTCAGATACATAAGAAAGTGTTGGCTCACATGATCAAATGAGGACATGAAAATAGGCAATTTTGAGGACATTCGAAAATCGAGCACATGTCAAACAATCATTCTGACATTCCTATAACAGTAATAAATACGGTTACTGCATACATATGACCTAATCTACTTATATAAACACCAGTATCTGTTTCTTTGTAACGCAAAAATGGCCACACTCTATTTTTGTTCATATTTAAGTGTTTAGAACATCTACAACTTTTATATTTTGCACACATCACCCCAAAATACATTTCAATGAAAGGGTAGAAAAAGAAAAAAATGTGCATACTTAAAGCATGTTTTATTACTGTTTTTAAAATCTCTGTACATGAAGTGGGATACCAATAAGGTGATCTCCCGACTAGGGAAGGTAATTGTGCATGGATCCGCCCCAGAATTTAATCAATTCTTTCGTAGCCTATTGGCCATCTCTCCACAAAATAACATTGAAATTCATTGAGAACCTTTGGAGATATCATGTGGATAGACATGAGTGTATGAAAAATATGGCAAAATATCTCTCAATCAAAAAGAAATTCCTGGATCCGCCCCAAAATTTAATCACTCCTTCTATAGCCTATTACATACAGTGATGTGGAAATATAACTATGACCTAGGGGAGGTAATTGTGCATGTATCCGCCCCCAAATTTAATCGCTTCTTTTGTAGCCTACTGTCAACCCTTAATATTTCATTGAAATTCATTGAGAACTCTTTCTTTCTATAATTAAAAATAAAGTAGCTTTTATTTCATTAGGGTTCGATGAAAATCAGTCAATTTAATAAATTATTTAAGTGTATTTTGAAAAGAATATTTCTTTCTTTTTACTAGAAATATAGTGAAAAATACATTTGCTGTGTGTCTGTTACTTTTAGAATAAATTCAATTGTAAAGTGAATGTTGAGTCACTTTTCCATACCCATAAGTGATGAAAGCCCGCTTCAATTTACAAGCTTTTATGGGACAGCTAAATATGGATGACCAGAGAAGAGAAAACTTGATATCATCCAAAATGTATAAGTATATTCCTATTATTAAAATACTGTCATATGACGGGTAATATTCTAGTATGTTGTAAATGACAAGAAAAAAAACTATGGGTGCTTTATCTTGCATACTGTTTGAATGAGAAGCTCTCAAAGTGGGTGTTGCCTTTTTACGTTTTGGATTTTGGGACATTATCAGAGCTTTGTGGGAGGAAAAGTACATAAGATACACCTGATCTGATTACATTTTTGAATTCTACAGAAAAGGTTAGGCCTAGTTTCAAAGCTGTAGATGCCATATCAAAGGAGCTGTAAATGTCAGAGGTTGGACGGAAAGCCTCGTTCAGCAAAATGCATAAAATTGAGTAATTGAGATTTTTAATTTCAAAACTATTAGAGATACAGACCTAATATTTTGGATTTCTCCATGAGTTTGGTATAGGAGAACCTGTGATTTTTTTTTCTGGGGAATCTGTGAGGGTGACGTGGGGGAAGTTCCTAAAATTAGGTGATTTGATATGGAATGACTCATCTGGAGAATCTAGATGTTTCTAGGTGTTTTAAGATGTTTTTTGACTCAATTTTAGATGTGAACTTGAAAATATAGTTGGCAACACTGCCCTTGCTAGATCTTCACACAAGAAAAGAACTAAAGCATCTATGGTCAGACTTTCAGCCTTGTTTTCTCCAAAATTTGGAATGGAAACTTCTTTTTACAAAACGTTGTCCTTTAAAAAATAAGTACCGAAAATATTATTAAAATCCAATAATTAGTTTATTTCTGGTAGATTTTTAAAATTGGTGTGTTCCATCAAAAAATATTCTAATGCCAAAATCTTACATTTATGTTTTGTTTACAGATAAACAACTTTTCACACTGTCGATTTCATTTAAGATTTTTCTCCAATTAAAGTAAAGAAAGTAACTGAAAGATTTTAAAATTGTAATTCTTTGAATAATTTTGAATTTTTTAGGGTTGGGGTTAGAGTTAGGGTTAGGATTGATGGTATTGAAGAAAGCAACCGGAAGAAGAGAAGATAACTCCTGACAGCCGTAACTTTCGTAAAAATGTCGGAAAGATATGTCCACTTTATCATTATAGTTACATTGTAAATAGACCCCCCCCCCTCGTAAAACGTTGAAAAAAATATTTTTCTAAAAATCAACAAATTTCCTGATAGTGCTAGTGTCTAATCGATTTAAAGCACTTTAAATTGAAAGAAAATATAATTTTCTTCTAGCCGAACTGCGTGCTGCTAAAAACTGAATCTTAACCAAATTATCTTTTATAAAAGTTCTTTTTTTTTTTCGTCAGGTGTCAATTTCCCGCTGCAAATTTTTGTTTATAGCTAAAAGAAAATAAAACATCAATAAACCAACGGAAGCAGTGTTATTAACCATATACCCCAGTTAAAATCATAGAATTTGTTTCTCTTTTTGTTGTGAATTTCTATTTCATTACTTTATGATATATTTCGTTCATCTTGGAATTAAATAGTAATCGAAGGAATGAATGCCAAACGCGAAATTTGACACTTTTTTGAACACGGGGGAAAAGGCAGTCTCTCACAGGTAGAGTTGTATTTGCCAGTAAATAGGAGTTCATTTAGTCGGTTATCCAATTGCTAACAAATCGTACCGAAAGTGAAAGGATCACTAAAAAAAGGGGAAGTTATCTTTGTCACAGACATCAGTAAAAGAAACACATTTCAATAACATTATTGCTATGTTAATGTTGGTAATGAGGTAACAACAACTCTCACTTGGAGAATTGAGCTATTATTTTTTAATTTACCGATATAAAACGAAAGATAGCCTTAGAATAATTACCGATGGATGGAAAGCATACAATGGGCTACAGAATCATGCTGTAGTAAATCATAATATTAGCTTCCTTGATTCAAATGATACCACTACTGTACATAAACAGCACTGAATGCAACTGGTCCATCATTAAACTAAGTCCCGAAACATGCATGGCACGTCGAATGACTTATGGAACTCTTTTGTAAACAATTTATTATTAAACAATTTATTATTATCAATAAATACATTTTTGTCATTTGTTACACTTATTTTTATTGTTGTAATTGTAATTGTGGGAGTTGCTTCCCCATTTACTGACATAAAACGAAAGATCGCCTTCTTTTGTTTGTTATTGTTATGTTTTTCTGCATAGATTTTTTAGAAGACATTTAACATTAAAATTAAAAACACAAACAAGAATAAAAATCTACAAACTAAGGGAAAATACCGTAAATCACACATGCATGAGTTAAAGGCATAGAGCTAAAAAAATAATACGAGTTGAAAAAAGTCTAAACACTTACTTTTGGCAACAGGAGATGATATTTTCACGTAAAATACTTTCTTGTCGACTGCCATCTTGCGTTGGGAATTTTATTTTATCGGTGTAAGAGCAAAGTTTTCCCTTAGCAAATATGTTCCAAACTTTCCAAAAAATTCACGAGTACCTTTTTGGGGATACTACTTACCCGTGATGATTCCAATTTGAATTTAGCTGAAAATTCGATGACGATTTAGTTATACAAAACTAATTCTGGAAATCTTTATCAATTGTTGCCTTCATTTGGTCTAATCAGGAGCAGATTTATTTTGCTTGCCCTAAGTCCATTCCATGTTGTTATAATATATCCACTTTTCATTGCCCATCACAATTTGTTTCAAAATCGAAATATTTTCGTTACTTTTAAGTAGCGAATCACACACGAAATACAGTTCAGTAGGTTATTTTCGCTAAACCTATGTGGAGGTCACACATCAAATTGACCAATATAACCAATCTGGTACAAATGGTTTTCGCTTGATTTGGATATTTTGAAATGATGGCTATCTCTCATATTGTATAATGTTCATTATTCTCAAGTAATGTCCTGATTTGATTGCTATCTATCTCAAATGGTCTACCCGACCATGGAGCATCATTCAGAAAGAAATCTTTGGCACAAAACTTTGAAAACTATTTTTGACATGTTCTATTATTCATAGTACCTTCTCCATAAACTGCAAAAAGCATTTTTTGCCTTTGAATCGGATTTTTACCTTTCTTAAAATAGAAAAGCATAATATGCCAAAAATGTTGTTTATTTTCTTCCATCTTCAATTGTAGAATCAATAAACAAAAATTTGCCAATTTTACCAATTTTTAAAAAAATGCATACTGATATGATAGCTATCACAATACAATCAAAAGTGATCTTTTTAAATGAAGTTAGTTAAAACTAAATACTCCTAATGGCATCTAACGACAAAAATCGATTTAAATTTTTGGCTAACTTGATAGAAAAGTAGATTGATAAATCTAAAGAAATATCCATTCAAAAACATGACCACAATCCATCAGTTTTGTGAGAAATTACTTTAGCAAAAGTAAACCAAATTATGAATTTTATATATGTAAAGGTTTTTAAAAAGTTCTGTACTTTCTTCCACAGAGAGTGCCTTGGTGAAGGTAGGATTAAATATTTTCTGTGCTGCTTCTGATAATGGTATGAATCAGGGTCGTATTAAGACCACAATGAGCCCTATGCCACCCATAATTTGGGGGCCCACCAATATA
>VCCN01006703.1:6749070-6761307 GCA_006491835.1 Architeuthis dux | reverse complement strand
AGGGAAAAAGTTTTTACAGGCATATTTTTTCAATGCAGGGTTGGGGGAGACAGCACTTGGCTTCAAAATGCGAGAGTCTCCCTCTCAATTTTACAGCCAATTCACTCGCTCCTTATAGAAAGTTAATTTGTCTCAAACATTACAAGAGATGAGGGTCAAATTACTACATAGGAAAATACATTGAAAAAGCCGATTCATAACCAAATTAAGTTTTATAGTGAGAGCAAGTGAATTGGCTCTAAAGTGAGGGTTCCATTCACAATGTACATATAATGCAAAACTGCACACTTACTTTGTGTTTGTCTATCTGACAGTGGTTGTTCGATTTACGCAACTATGACTTGGAATAAAACCAATATTTATTGTGAGTTGTGTCTGTCTTCATGCGAGTGTGGCTGTAATTTCATGCTAAACTGGAAACTTATTTTGTTCCCATTATTTCGCATTTTAACATCTGCATAGAAAATGTTTGCAATTAACAAATTGTCTTGCTGCTTTGAAAACCCTTCTTTCCATTTTCAGATTAAACATTGGTCTTATATCATACTAGCAGGGAATCCCAACATTGCCAGGGATAAAATAAACTTCAAATTTGACAGCACAGTAAAAACTATGTTCCTTTCTTTTTACAAGACAGGACCAGAGCTCTGCAGAGGGGATGGGCCAAGCAGAGAAATAATACTAAACTTGACCCCGGAGTCTGCGTCAACCTGCCCATGGTGTGCAAGAAGTCACCAAATGGTGTGTCAAAGCTGTAATGCCGGAACAAAACCTTCCAACGGGACACCACCTTGCTTAATACCAGCAAGCAGTCACTGCTATCAACACTCGTTATGAAGTCCATGACGCTACTGCAGCTCATCAAAGCCATGTTTTTTTTATAGTAACACTTCTCATAACATACAGGTTATTGGTGGTGCTTTTCTTTTTTTCTCATCCGTGGCCACTAGTATTTCTTTCTCCCTGCTGGATTTCAAATGGTGGCAGGCACATGCTTGAAGTCTTTTTTTCAACGAAGAAGTTAGATTTCATTTTCTCCGCTACAAGTTAATAATGTAAACAATGTTTACGTCTTATCAATTTCATCTGAGCTTTTATTAAAAAGTCACTGAACTAGTTTAAGTGGAAGAATCCATTGTTTCAAATGGTGGGTAAGAGATATTTTTATCAGCAATAAAATAAATATAAGTTACGGACAGAGAAACAAAAGACACAAAAAAAGTCGCACTGTTCATTATATAGATGGATTCATAATATTCAGAACATTCTTAATACACTATCTAAAATACCTGTTTTAGATTATTTAAATAAAAAATAACTGGTCCGGTTAGTCACTCAATAGAAACCGTCTTTTGGTAGCATGCTGCATTGGAGATAATCAATTAAAAAAATTGGAAAAAGAGGATGATCAATGAATAAGTTACTTCTCTCATCTTTTGTTGGGCAATGATCACTAAAAAAAGTGTGAATTTAAAAAAAAAATAAGTGTAAATGCTGCTAGAAACAAATTAATTGACCAATTTAGCATAAACTTACATTGGAAATTGCCCAAAAAAAAACCAACCTATTTTGGGAGTAATTTTCAACAAAAAAAAGAAAGTTTTTTCTAGACATAAGGAGTAAATGTTGAAATTTTCAGCCCTCTAGCTCCATTGATACATCTTGTATGTGCAACACATACATAGATAGATAGCCAACCAGACCAACTTAAAAACTGAAGAAAGCTATGTTTACAATTTTGGTTGACTATTTTGGGTCACTGGAGAGAGATATGGTGATTTCAGGACAATGGCCATCAGACAATGGGGAGCAGAATGACCAACACTGCAAGTTGTATTACAATATTCTCACTTTTTCTGATGATAGTATTAGAAACTGTCAACAAAAACTGTCAAAATCAGTTTCTTCAGTTTTCAAGTCGTTCCAGCTGACTGGCTGGCTATATATGTATCACATGTACAGGCCACACCAATGGAGCTAGAGGGGTGAACATTTCAACATTTACTCCTTATTATGTCTAGAAAACTTTTTTGTTTTTTGAAAGAATTCCCCCCTAAATAGATTTTTAATGGGTGGGTTCAATTGTAAGTTTATGCTAAATTGGTCCCTAGTTTGTGCCTGCTTATTTTTTTGAAAATTCAGACTTTTTAGTGAAAGATCAGAGAAGTAACTTACTCATTGATCACCCTCAACATGCCATGCTGCCAAAAAATGTTGGTACATGATGGTTTCTATTGAGTGTCTAAGCAGACCTGTTTTATAAGAGGTCTTTCAAAATGATTTGATATTCAAAATGACCATGGAAATAATTAACACAGGGAAAATGATGTTATAAAAATAGAAATCTTTAATGATGTATAATATACATAAATTGTCATACTCACTGAAATTTGAAATAATTTGGATTCAAATCAATAGCTTTTGAAAACAACAGACAGTGTATCCATAAATCTTCCCTGACAGTCCTTTCCTTACACATTTTTGTTTTTGATTGAAAGTTATTCATCAAGTTACACCATAATCCTTTGAGTGTTAACACTCTTGTTTTCCTGAAATAATATTCTTGGGCTTATAGAGCAAATAATCAAGTTTTATTTATCCATCACAACATGGATACTAATACGAGACACAATTTAGAATGAAAACTAGCACAAGTTCTGTCAATATTTTTAGCCGATCTGCTATGCTGATGTTCTTATTTAGAATGCTACTCTGTTAAGGTAGTTTTCACTGAACTAATTTCAAAGTACATAGTCGGCTATTCAATCAATCTAAATCTACTAAAAGCAAAATATTATCTTCCTTCAACTTTAATCTATAAAATTATCGGCATGGGCGTCTGCTGGGGTGGGCAGGTGGTGGGTCAGGCCTTCTCACCTAGGGTGAGGGTGTTTGAAAGTTTGAACCTTAGTCAATAAAGGATAATGGTGCTGTTCAATTGTTTTTATGTAACTCCAACTTAATGTACCCATATAAAAAGATGGTATTATTCTTCGCTAGTAACTAAGATATATTCTGAATATACCCCCAATCCCCTCCCCTGGAAAAGTGTCAGCAGACACCCATGCACATAAGGTTGGTTATGTTCTGGAGGAGCTACTTCTCTTTCTTCTTAGGTACTGTCAAAAGTTTTCAGGTAAAATGGGTTAACCTCACTAGGTGTTTGCACTATGTTAACAAAATAATATGTTAAACAAGTCATCAAATTTTGTTTATTCCATTGTTCTGTTCTCTATTATCTTATTTTTATGAACTGTGCAAAAAGTGAATCAGACATAAATAAAATTACCTAAAAATCTGTGGAATCAGTTACCAATGTCTACAAAAAGAAACTGTGGAATCAGTTACCAATGTCTACAACAGGTAATCTTGCAAGTAAAATAAATAACTAAATAAATAATGCCTTCATTTTGTTTAGAGTTTCAAAGAAGGTGTGCTAGAATATATATATACACAGAAGAAGAAAAAAAAAGGAAAAAAAGCTTTAATGGTATTTCATCCTGCAAATACAAAGCTACCATATATGCTGGTATATAAGACGGACTCTAAATCTTTTTTTAAAACCTATTCAAATATTACACAAAATCCAATGTGCTGGTATTGTGATTAGGGGTCCATCTACCAAAGTTTGATATGAACAGTTATGAGGCTTGGATGAGTTGCAGTGAGCAGTAATACTCCAAATTACCCTTGTAAACCATTCGTCTTAAAGTCTGGCATACAGGGTATAATATATATAATTTGTTGGATCAAGTTTACATCAGGCACCCTGAAAATTGTTGAATCAAAAAGAGACATATTTTGCCCTGACACCAGTGATATCACTGAAACGTCATCAGTGTTACCAAGATAAACAAATAGTGTTTGGAAGCTGTCTCTGAAATGTTCGAAGTTACTTACATTCAATAAAAAATAGTTTTGGGTTTTTTTTTAAAACTAACAAATTGTTTAAGTTACTAAGATACTTTCTCCCAGAAAAATAAAAAGTATTTTTTGTGCTTTCAATCCAACTATTCTTCTTAAAATGACAGTTACTGAATAACTGTAAAATTTAAACTCTAATTGCTATAAAATCCAAAACCTAGTTTTACGAAGAATAGTTGGATTGAAAGCACAAAAAATACTTTTTATTTTTCCAGGAGAAAGTATCTTAGTAACTTCGAAAATTTGTTAGTTTAAAAAAAAAAAATCAACCTATTTTTTATCGAATGTAAGTAACTTCGAACATTTCAGAGACAGCTTCCAAAGACTATTCGTTTTTTTCTTAGTAACACTGCTGATGTCCAGGCAAAATGTGTCCCTTTTTGATTCCACAACTTTCAGGGTGCCTGATGTAAACTTTATCCAATTTGTTCACTTAAGACACTTTGTTTTAGTTTTAAATATTGTTTTCTTAAGAGGTCTGTGGTAACTTGTTTCTGTTGGAAGCAAAAAGGCCTACTGGATATGGAGTCCGATTACTAGCAAGTGAATTTGATTCTTGCATTGTTATCAAATTGTTGTTATTTGCAAGGCTAACTAAAGCTGTACTGTAAGTAAGACTGTCTGAGTTGTTTACATGTGATGAATCAGAGGTAGCAATGTTGTGTGTTATAGAACTGATTTGAACCAGGTCTAATTCATCATCCTCATCAACCAATTGGGACCTGGTTTTGTTTTCAGAGTTAATATGATGGTCACTGTCTATAATTCTGGGTAATTGGGCCTCGTTCAGATCAGAGATGTTAACTATCTCTGGTGAAGAAGAACTAAGTTGATTTGTACACTGACCAGAAGTATAACCAAATGTCAACTCCCCACCATTAACATCACCATCGTCATCTTTATTGATACCATTGGGATCAACTGTCGAGGGTGTAAGATGGGAATCATTAATCACATTGGAAGAAATGCTGTTAAATTGCATGAATAAGTCTTCGTGGATTCCATAGCGACTGTCATCAGGACCACTGGGCTCTACTTTCAGTTGATTGTTTTCAATTGGGATTATTTCAATACAGCCATTGTCATCATCTTCAGATTTAATATTCACTTCTGAATCCCCGGCTGTTTGAGTCGGGGATCTTTGTGCATCTCGGGACACTAACGTTGAAGAGCAGCTTGTAGGAACTGGTGTCACAGGTGTGGGATTAGATACAGGCAACTGAGATCTGGTTGAATAGTGAGAACTTTCTATCAGCTTTAAGAGAGGGCCTAGGTCTGCTGGCTGGGTTTCACTTGTTGGTGCTGCTTTTTGTTTACAGTTTGACAGCAGTCCAGAAAAAGAAGCTGGCTCTGAAAGGATTGGTTCCATTATGGTGGCCAGAAGAGAAGTTATCCTGACCTTCTGGAGTTCATTGGTACACAGCTGCTCAAAGTCTTTCATGTCCAACCGTTGGGCGATGATTTTCAGGTGTGAAAGAATGTCTTCATCTAAATTTAGTACACCACTGTACATGTACTCAGCAAAGGCCAAAAGAGCTTCTTTGCTCACGGAACTGGGGAATGTCACTTTAGAAAACACATTGCCTGGAGTACTATACAAGACAGACAAGACTTTTGGGCAAACAGCTCCTAAAACCATCTTGTGGATCTACAAATGAAGCCAAAACAAGAAAAAAGGGAATAAATAAGCATATAATTGTCATTGGCATAAAAAATTGAATAACTTAAAAAGGCTTTATCAAAATTCAGTATAATCTGAACAATAATCATAAATATACAAACAATTTAATACACAGGTAATCTTGCTATGACCTTGGTGAGACTAATAATTATATTATTGAAGAACATATGCCTGACATAGAATAATGGTTAGCAAGTTAGCCTGACAAGCTATTGCTAGTCAGTTTGTTCCTCACTGGATTCCCTGCTATTGTGACCTTGTGCCAGATTAGACTAAGCTTAGTAAATATCTACATTATTGCAGGATCCGATCTAGACAATATTCATATATGAATACAGATATAGAGGAAATGATAATAACAAGAAATTTCAGCCCTTTAGTAATATTTGTGTTACAAATAAATATCTACTGAGAAAAGCCCTTCATTAATATTGCAACATTAAAAACACAACTGCACATTTCTCTTTCTTTAATAATAAAAAGTCATCTCTTATAAATCAATGTTTATTATTATTGGATTAAGTATTGTAACATACCACTTTTTATTAAAGATTATTTAAGATTTAATAAAAAGTCATCTCTTAGTTTTTTCATCTTTCTTTCTGATGCTTTTCAACTTACTCTCTTTTTTGTTAAACTCTTTTCATTTAAAAATACATTTTTAGGAATAAAATTTGTCAACTGCAAAATCTTTTGGGGGGGAGTGGGGGAGTCATTGTCTTTTTCCTTTCTTTGTTAACATAAATCAAAAAGGAAAAGCTCATTTCAAATAAAATATTTCATCAAGTCTACAAGCAAAATTTCATTAAAAAATGTCCCACGTTTAAGCTTTTAGGATTAAAGACAGATACTTGTATAGGAAGATGCAGAAAATACCATTTATAAATGAGGTTACTTACCAGAATATTAGTGGTCCCATTACTGATGTATGTATCACACAGACGTCCAGTCTTCCATAAGGAGAACATGTTAGACATAACAGATACTTGATGATTGGGAACCACAAGTGTCCGTTTTTCCTTTCCTGAAGCAGCAATGAGAGGCTGGGGTTGAAATCTTACTTCATTCATAGGTACATGCCTGAAAAAACCACAAATAAGAAATTAGAAAAGGAAACTGACTTCAAATTTTCTACTTTTCCTAACTGTAATGTTTATGTATGTATGTATGTATATGTTTTTAAGTCAATAAACAAGCCGAATCGGAGGCTACCCAGCAGCCCCGATTTAACGAGCCTTGTTTATGGTACCGGAAATGGGAGCCCGGATGTGGGAGCGGGAAGACCATCTCTGGACCAGGCAATCACCCTGCAAGCACGTCTTTTGTTCTCTCACTTCTTTTCTTAAACACACCTAATACGGTTGTGAACCAAACGCATTTAAACTAAACACAGCTAAACAGCTTACACTAACTGAATCCCTTTACAATGTCTTAAAACAATGTCTAACAGATCATACAGCCATTTTGTGCATAATGGTGGTAGATATGATCAAAATAGATCCAGGATTTGAATACTGTACATGCCGGCCTATAAGTCGACGGGGCGAATAAGTCGACCCCCAAATATTGAAGTGTTAATTCAGGTTTAGGCCTCTATTTGCCGTATGTCGACCCTCAAAGATAGAATTAAAAGCACCTCAAGAAAAACCAGTTCTTATTTAAAGATTGCTACCCCTGTGAACTCAAAACTGAAATGTTGATAGCAAAATACTCCATTAATACCAAATTCAGTATTTCAGTGTCTACAGTCCATTGGCTGTTTGAAATGGTGTGTGGTGGTGATTGTTTCTATTTTATTACCATCTGTATGGTAACTCATTTCTGTTTTAGTACCATTTCTATGGTAAAATAACTTTTACTTAACATGAGTTTCAGTTGGAAATATCTGTTGCGGGCCGTGGGAGTTATAGTAAGTATTGCACAGCAAGTATTAGTCAGGCTGTTCCACTTGTTTACCACTCCATGCCCCACCCAGAATTTTTGCTGGCCCCCTCACTTTCATATGCTTTAATGTAGGGGTGTAGCTGATATATGATTGATTATCTCAGATTTTCGAGAAAAAAAACAAACTATGCCGTAAAAATATAATAATTTTGAACATGGCAGCTTTTAATGTAGTGTTTCGGCACAATAAGCTGTGGACAAAAGGGGAGACGACCTCCCTTCTCATTTGATGATCGCTAGGGATGTTGTGTATATCAGAGTGGTGAAGTATAAAAATGAAGATTTCTCATCATATGCATTTCGAGTTTTGCCCCCCACACACACACACACTTTCTAAGAACTAGAAACGCCACTGCACACAACCCAGAATTCAAAACTTGATTGTACTTGAATCTGAATTACAGTAGATTATGCTGTATTTTCAGTTTTCTTATAACTAGCTTTATCCATCTTATTATTTTGCTCACTACTTTGCCATCTTTGTTGGGCTGCCTAATAATAGCAGAGATGGAGTAAAGCTAGTACAGGTATGCATTGATTAGTGCGGTTAATTTTCTGTACTGTTCAAAGCTGTACTGTTCAAGATCTTATTATAATTTAATGTGTTTATTTTTCAGCTTATACTTAGTTACATTAATTTGTACAGCAATACCATAACCGTATTATATCAAAACCCACACTAATCAAAACTGCACTATTCAAGGAATTCCTGTAATAGAAAAAAATAAAAACAATGAAAAGTGCTTCATCTATAAAAAAAAAAAAAAATAACCCTTCTATACTACTAGGTAGTAAATCCAAGATGGCACAGAAGGTGGCAGAATGACTACAGATATGTGCTCTTCTTAAACATCGACACTTCTGTACACAAAGTGGTTATAGTGATGCCCATGAAAGAGGGGCTCCCCAAGGTGAGATGCAAGTTCAAATCTTGTCAGAAGCTACTTCTTTATTTTCCAATTTTGCATTGTTTTCTTTAGTGGTCAAATAGTTTATCAACCCAGAGTGTTGAGATAAAAAGAAACAATAATAAGATGGAGTAAAACTAGTAATAGAAAAAATGAGATTAGTAAAAAGTGCTTCATCAAAAAATAGATGATGATATAGTTTAGTATTTTGGATTCCACTGCCATGAAAAATAAAAGAACAATATATAAAAACTGTTCTGAATAAATATATTGAAAATTTTAGTATGTATTTTGAGGAACAAATTTGTTAAGTTTCAGTAATTGCATAAAACATCAACATATGGCAATGGTTATTTACTAAGCTAAGCTTAGTTTTGTCTCAAGGCCACAAGTATTGGGGCACCCAGAGAGGATCGAACTCACTACTCAGTAGTAATGATTTACAAGACCAGCTTGCTAGCCATTACTTTATGATTAGGTGCCCAGTGACACATAGCAATAATGTACTAGTTGTATTGTGTCATGACCTCTGGACAACAGTATTTGGCTTGCACTATTTTTAGAAGCACTTACTTCCTTGTGTTTCTACATAGAAAAAAAGGTAGGTTGTCTTTTATATATATTGTTTGACTTTGTGACTTCCTTCGAAGCCCAAGTCATCACATATTGTATGTATCATTTAATGATCATAGTGTAATAAACTAATTTTGCTTGGAAGATTTATAAAGAGAGAAGCAATCATTATTGTTACTCTATATGCCAATATATAAGACAGACATTTAATTTTTTTTAAAAGAATGCAAATATTACACTGCGTCCAATGTGCTATTATGACTGGGAGGGGGGGGGGCTGACTTTGCTCGATATGTACAGTTACGGGGCTTGGATGAGTTGCAGTGAGTGATTATTCTCCAAATACCTTTGTAAACCATTTGTCTTATAGTCTGGCATATACAGTACTCGAAACTCAAAGACTTTTGTTTTGTTATGATCCAAATCATATCCAGTATTTTCACCAGTTTAGAATTTGTTAGTACTCACGATATAATGCTAGCTTCTATTCTGGGCATTTTTGCCAAGGGAGGTTGTGGCTCATGTTCTTCAATAATTATGGAATCATTATTTCCTGCAGAAATGTTTGCTTTTGCTCTTCTCTGTTCTTGGAGTTCCCTTGAAATTCTTTGTGAATGTACCTCAACTCCCTCTGATACTACAGAATGAGTTGGGATTTCTTCGACTGGTAATTGGATGACCTCTGGGAATATTCGTCGTGGCTGTTGATGGCTTGTTTCACTACCTGGCCGCTTGTGGCCACGCACTTTGTTAAGAGTAAATGAATGGTTGATTCTTTGTTGGTCATGATTATTTAGGTCAACACTGACCAATTCAGTCCCTTCTTCACTGGACATTGTTTCTGGAATTACATGCTGTGGCTGCTGCAATGAAAAAGTAATTATGATAATCAGTAAATGATTAATTTGAATTTCTCTTTTGAAATGTGTATTATCTTCTAGACATTTTTAAAAATTATCTACCATATTGTGAATAAATCTTATTAAAAATATTGATAGCATAAACTTTTACAAAATAATATTAAATAAATACCAGAAGAACACAGATCAATTTTATAAGTGTAGCAAATACAAAAGTTATTTGTGATAATCACATCTCCATTATGCAGCTGCTGGTTGACCATCGTTCTGATGATGTCAGTGGCTGTGCAGAGATTTGCATAGTAGCCTGTGTGAATTTTTTTTCACAGCGTCGATCATGCTCTTTCAGCCTCTTTGTATTTAAGGTTAATTTATGATTACTTGGAATTATTTGGAGTTTTTATTTATAAAATTTCTCGATCAAGTTTACATCAGGCACCCTGAAAATTATCAAATCAAAAAGGTACACATTTTGCCTCGACACCAGAAATGTTCGAAGTTACTTACATTCGATAAAAAATAGGTTGTTTTTTTTTAAACTAACAAATTTTCAAAGTTACTAAGATACTTTCTCCTGGAAAAATAAAAAGTATTTTTTGTGCTTTCAATCCAAGCTTCTTTTTCTATTTTTTTTATTATGCTAAGATGACAGTTACTGATTGACTGTAAAATTTAAACTCTAATAATCGCTATAAAAGCCAAAACCTAGTTTAAGAAGAATAGTTGGATTGAAAGCACAATCGAATGTAAGTAACTTCAAATATTTGGTGTCACAACAAAATGTGTCCCTTTTCGATTTGACAATTTTCAGGGTGCCTGATGTAAACTTGATCCAAATTTCTTTATCTAGATATTTTTTTTAAAAATTTAATTGCACAGAAACATGAGGAAAAATCATGAACATATAGACACCGATTCTATTCTATGTACAAAAAACAAAGGAAGTAGGAAATTGTTTTTTACCAGTTGTTTGTCATTGGTCCCACTTGCAAGGTCCCAATAAACGCTGTCTGTTTGCTGAGTATCATTGGAAAGCTGACAGTAATACTGGGATCTTGCAGCCATTGGCTGCGATGCTGGTACCTCATTAATGTCTGTAGGCTGTTGATAACTACAGCCACTGGTCTGTCGCTCATCACCCCCAAGGTAATGAATTACAAATTTCCTATTGTTACTAAAAAGCCGATAAACATGCTTTTGTGAGAGACCATCCGGCCTGTTTTTCAAAGATAGACAAAATGAAAATTTCCTCAAAGCGGGGTTTCGGTTTATTGTCAGGACAGATGAGTTACGCTTAACCCATTCGTAACCATCTTTTTTCCATTCTCCGGATTCTTGTAAGGGGCCAATTTTCAAAAGATAGATTTCTCCATTAGCTGGTTGGCAAGGGGGTTTGTTAAGGAATATCTCATCAGGGATCCAGAGTAGATCCATGGCTTCTTTGCTTTCTAAAGGTTTGTAGACACCACGGTTGTAAGGTTCGAGTGGTATATTAAGAAAAGGTGAACAAAGTTGCAGGTCAGGGTTACATGCAGACAACGGTGGTATAGAGTCTGTGGAATCATCCAAAGCTTTCCTCTTGCGCTTCACCTTTCTACTGGTACGCTTGTCTTTATCATGCCCAAGGTGCAATGTAGGTGCCCAATCTGGACTTGTGGTTTCATAAAGAGTGGAAGGTTTCCCTAAAAAACAAAATGAGTATTTATAAAAAGGATGTTTTCATGTTTGAGTCAGTGAACAAAGTCCAGATATTTCTGGATACATTTCTGAGGTGTGTTATCAGTTGAACTGATTAAAACAAAAATTGCTATTATGAAGATTTCAAAATTAAAATTATCAAGTTCTATGAGATTAAGATTACAATTGATGATAAAAGCTAAGGATTATGGCTGATATATTGCCAATCAACTGGAAGGACACTTGCTGTGTTACTATATCTGTAATCATTAGAGTGAAAGAAAGTTTTGAGATATTTGTTTAACAAATCATACTTGTGATATCACAAGTTACATAAACAGCTAGCTCTCAAAATATTTTATCAACCCTTTATGACATAATTACCAATATATACAGAATAAAGAGTTTGATTATTGTTGCAAATTACATACAGTATTGCTTATAAGTATTTGAACAAACAGAAACTTTGCTTATATGGCTTGGTTTTGACTTTTGAGAATGAAAAACAGGAACTTTCACAAAAACTAAATTTTATTGCAATCAGTACATGTTTTGTGGTTCTGAATGCTAAATTTCTGGAAAATATTTTCTTTTAATAGAATTAAATTGTTAAAATGAATCAAACCAATTTTTTTTTCTATCCTGCTAAAATCTTGTTCATTATCGATTG
>VCCN01006703.1:6725253-6748444 GCA_006491835.1 Architeuthis dux | reverse complement strand
CATTTATATGTATCTATGTATCCGGACTTCGCCCAGCCCTACTTCATAGTAGAAACATAAAATTTTGCACACACAGTAGGGAAAATGTTATTTTTAGTTTTTGAAAATTCCCCCTCCCCCAATAGGTTTTTAGAGGGGGATTCAATATGCAATGTAAGTTTAGGCTAAATTAGTCACTAGTTTGTACCTGCTTGTTTTTTTAAATTTCAGACCTTTTTTAGTGATAGCCCAACAAAAGGTGTAAGAAGTAACTTATTCATTGATCACCCCTTTTCCCAACTTTTTAATTGATCACCCCCATATGGGTGGCAGTGATTCATAATTTCCCATGGAATGCTAGCTACCTTTATCTTTTATGTTTCAAAACTGTCTGATGGACAGGGTTTTTATGGAAATTATATTTCCATAATTTACAAATATATAAAAATTAGTTAAATAATTTCAATGAAAGAAGTTGAGAGTGTGATTGGCATTGCTATTGCTATTTTATTGCTATTGCTATGTTAATGGAGTTGTGCTTAATTTATAAGAACAAGAATTTCATTCCTTTAAAGCATAACTATCTAATAAAATAATTATATTTTTATCATAAGATGAAATTGGTATACTTACAAAATTCGTAAAAAACTAAATCAAAATGCTGATAACGATAATATATATATATATATATATATAATGTATGTATGTATATAATTTCTTTTACATTCTTATAAAGGGATGGAAAAATATAATATATACAACATGCACATTACAATATTTTCAGAACATACAAAACGACAATAAGTTCTCCACTTCTAACAACTGAAAAGAAATTGTTCAAAAATTCCAAATTGAACAGTTTTTTTAAGACAATGGCAGAATATAAAAGCAAGAAGAAGGAAAATGTTATTTTATCCTCTTAACATTATAATGAATTTCAATTTATCAAAGAATATATTAATCGGAAAATCAAATTACTGAAGAAAAAATGAATGGGCATAGAATTTTTCCATCCAAAAATATTAAATATCTTGGGATCTATCTTGATGAAACCCTCAATGGTAGATTCTATTGCGAAATCTTAACCAAGAAATTGAAAAGAGCAAATGGTATGTTATGTAAAGTCAGGCACTACATTAATGCTGTAGATCTGAAATCTTTGTATTATGCTATTTTCTCATCTCATCTTACTTATGGTTGCCAGATATGGGGGCAAAGCTTAAATGTCTATAACAAAAATGTTTTTAAATTGCAAAATAGAGCTATTCGTATTATATATTTTTCTGACTTTCAGGCTGATTGTAACCCTATACTGTATGCTAATCTCAACATCCTCAAAATTGAAAATCACATGGTATTGCAAAATTGTTTATTTGTACATCACTCATTAAATAAGGTATCACCACCTTGTCTTCAAAAGCATTTTAGACAAACCAAAGAAATTCACTAAGTACAAAAGGCTCCAAATTTGGAAGCCTCTATTTCCATTTTGCATAACAACTAGATATGGATTAAATTTTCTTCCCAAAAAAATGCATTTCTGATTGAAATAATTTTTTCTTTTAAATTTAAGATTGATCTGCTTAGCTTATCACGATTTAAACTTAAATCTAATATCAAATTAAATTTCATTCAATTCTATACTTAAATTCAACTATCTATCTATATTTAATTCTTTTTATAATTTTTTTTCTATATTTTTATTTATTGACATACTCTGCCCTAGTCTTTCATACACACTACTCCACACAATGTGACTTTAAAGCAAATTATGACAAATACTTTTTTAATTAAATGAAAAACTATACGTAATGCTCTTAGATCAGCATTACCTCTCCCAAACGGAAAAAAATAAATAATTTTGCAACATTAGAGAAAAAAAAAAAAATGGAGAAAGTTTAACATTTTCTCATTTTGAACGCATCGAGAGAGGAGAGAGAAAAGCGAAATAAAATTAGACATAACTAACCGATAAGTTCTTTTGGAGGAATGGAGGTACAAAAATGGCCGACTTTCCAAAAACCGGAATGCCGAAAAAAACGAAAATTATACTCGCTAGAAAAAGAATGTATGAAGGCAAGAATAAATAGACCAATCCAGCATTGTGTCTATTTATTAAAGGCATCTGTGTGATAAAATATATTAATATTCGCTAGCACACGGACACACAAACTTGGTTATTTCAACATTCAGCTAGTATCACAGCGAATCCAAGATGTCGGTTCTTTGGCCTTTTTTTTCTTACGGACCTCCACAACAACAACAGCTTTTAAAAATAAAATCTGGTATAAAGCGTGATAGGGAACTGGAAAAGCGCAGATAGTTATTAAGTAATTAAACAAACTTTTAAAATATTAATGCTGGGGAGTAATTCTTACCAGAAATAAAATGATCGGAACATATCCTCACGTAAGGATAACTACTTTCTTTCATATCTGGCCGATTGATGTTGGCTAGCCATTGTTGCCGTCGTTTTCGGGATCTTTCTCTCGTCTCTTCGCCTTGATTTGTAATGACTGCCGGTAGTCGGAAAAAAGAAGTCGTTTTGTCGCGGTCGGCACGATTCGAACAGCCGATAACAGCACAAAAATTAACCATTTTTCTCCTTGTTCCTTTTTCACAGAGAAAATTAACGTTCCTCCAGCGAATATGGGGCGGGGAGGGAGTCCGTGGTTTCAATGAGTCATGACGTCACAGGCCGCGCGTGCCTTGAGGGGTTAAACTTGGAAGTCGGGTTAATTATACTCCTTTCTTTCAGTTTGTGTTTTTCATTCAGGAAATATTACTCTTTAACTGGTATTTTCTGACGAAGTTTTTGGCAATTGTTATTGTTGCTTTTGTTATTTTTATGAGAGTAAATAATAATACAATTAGTTTTCTTTTCTTATTGTTAGTAACTTTAGGTTGTTGTTAGTGGTGGTGGTGGCGATAGTTGTGTTGTTATTATTACCATTCCATGACCCGTCGCTTCGCTGACGGTTATCATAAGTGTACAAATAAAAATTGAAGTAATATTTGGTGAAAAAAAAATCATCAGAACTGATATGTGTGGCTGGCTACACATGATAAGAGCACCATTTTTAAACAATTGATATTTTCGTTATTTTTAGAGCTACAATGTTTTTATTTGTTTTGAAGTTTAAACATTCTGCATTATGATTAATAGTATTCAAGCTTCAAAATAAAATAAACTAAGCATTGTAGCTCTAAAAATAACGAAAGTATCAACTATTTAAAAATAGTGCGTTGGGCACTTATCATGAGCAGCCACTCATTGTTTAAGAAGAGTTCATTTATTTAAGAAGAGTTCATTGTCTTTATCAATATACATGTTTTATGCTATTTTCTTACATGCATATTAACCAATTATTTCTTTGTAGGCGACATTTCTCCTCTCTCCCTCTTCATGATATCTACGCATTCCTCTCGTTCGGGTTATATACTGTAATTTAAAATAAAGGCCTCTTAAGTCAACAAAAGTATGACAGACATGGCTCATATATTTTTAAATTAAAAAATAAAGGCCTCTTAAGTCAACATAAATGTGATAGACACGACTCTTATTATATATTCTATTTTAATAAAGGCCTCTAAAGTTAACACAAGTGTGACAGACACAGCTCTAATTTCTTACGCTCAGCGCTTGTCCAGGGTATTGATTGTGACTCTTTTTCTCTTCTTCACCCAAATCATTCTCAAAAATAGTATTTACTCTCTGCATTAGATTATTTATTGATTAACACCTAAAGCTCCAATACTGAGGTATTTTTCATAGTGATTTTTTTTAAAAATCAACTTTTTTGTATGTATGTGTGTGTGTGGGGGGGTGATTTTAAAGTATTTAATTCAGAGCAAAAATTGAAAATAACTTACACAGAACTACGGAGAAAATTTAATTTACAAATTAACCTGTTTCAGATTTCTTATGTTTTAGAGTTAATGGGCATATACTACTCTTTGATCTCAGTAAGGTTTTGTTTACACATTACATAGACCCAAATAAACAATTCAGAAAACTTGTTGCCTGAAATAGCTATATATTTATATCAGTTCCAAGTAAAAAGCCAGGATTTTGGAGGCTAATTTTCTAGGCAGGCAGGCAGGGCCTCCTCACTTGAAGGACTGGAATAACACAATCTTCCTACACCTATTTGACTTAATCTGGCATTATGCCATACTAAGCTAAGCTTAGTAAATATCAATAATTCAGAAAACATCGCAAAACATCATTTACTTTCCCTTATCTGGCATTTAAGCTATCTATTTATATACTTCTCTTGAGAGCAGTTCTATTGAGTTGTTCATGTTAATACCTAGTAAGTATGGTGTATTCTAAATATTTATTAAGTTTAGTCTAGTCCAGTGGTTCCCAACCAGGGGATTTAGGTAGTCCAAGGGGGAATAAGGCTAATAGGTAAAATAAAAGTCCAGTCTAGAGATAGGGTTTTCTGCACTTCTATCTATCAAGTTGAAGGCTCAAAATAAGCTCCAAGTTGAGAATGATTTAAGATGTGCTCTCTCACTAATAGACCCAGAAACCAAAGAACTATTAGCAAAAACACGAGAACTGAGTTCACATTGTTGTGTATATCACTTACGATGGCAGAATTCTTATTTTTCTTGTAATAAATTGGAATCTCAAATGATGTGTTCTAATCATATTTTTGCTAGCTTTCTTTGAGTAACAAATAAACAGCAGCAGCTGTACAATAAAATTAAACTAATTTGTAGTATGAAACTGTCTAATTATATGTAAAATAAAGTTATTTGAAATTATTCTTTGTTGCAACTTAATAAATGGAAGGGGGGTATACTAGTAATCTTTTTGACAAAAGTGGGGAATGACTCGAAAAGGTTGGGAACCACGGGTCTGACACTGTTACATTAGTGGGACACCCAGAATGGATCAAACTCATTAAGAATGGCTTAAAAGATTACATCACTAACTATTACTCAACAACAGGCACTTACAGTGGTCATATTCACTCTTTGAAGGTTGAGTGAAGAATGACAATTTCATTTTTGTTCAATGATAGGGATCCAGACAGCACTTTCAAGCAGCGAACAAAATTTGGTGGCAAAATCATAAGATATATTTTCTGACTAATCAAAATGCATGGCTGAAGACCTTGTTTTTTAACCCTTTCTCCTGAGCCTATCCAAGTCTTTATAAACAGACCTAAATAGGTAAAATCAGTGGCTCATCTGAAGTGATGAGGATGATGTCCCTCAGCTACTCACCAACAATGCGGCCAGTCACCTTTCAACAACAATTCTGATAGCTCCCTCAGATAGAACCAGACAAGTACGAGCTGTTTCTCATATCCACACAACATCTTAGTGCACTTACAAACTTCCTTTCACTTACTTTATACAAACATGCAAGAACACTCAAATATAGTCTGAACTCTATACTGACAACCATTTCAACTATGTACATAAGGTAAAAGAAATCTTTGTTATCGTAAATTTTATGAGGGTGTAGCCTGACATGTAGTTATTAGCTGAATTTTGATCTGAAATTTTCACTGTATAATGTTCAAATTGTGATTAAAGACAAGAATAAATGGTGCAATATCTGCTGAATATGGCAGATGAAGGAAAACTTCCCAGCCAAGTTGCAACAGTTTTTGCCTGGTCATCAAAGAAACATGTGGTCTAGCATTATCCAGATGGAATATTACTCCCCTTCTAACTAATTCTGGATGCTTTTCACAGACTGCTGCCTTCAGTTGGTCTAATTGGGAGCAGTACTTGTTCAAATCAACAGATTACTATGAGCTCCTTATGGAGAACCAGAGGACTCCCTTCCAATCCCACTATATACACAGCCTCACATTCTTTGGATAAAGACTGACCTTTAGTATGATATTCAACTTGCCCCAATCTCTTGCATTCATCGACTATCACAATGTTTAAAAAACAATACATTTAAACATGGTCCAGTAGTTTTTTTTCCGCTTATGTAGAATCAATAAACAAAAATACAGCAATTTTGACAAAATTTATAAAAACTAAAAGATAAAGAAAAAACAAGTTATTCATGTGGGAAGATGACTTTTTGTGTGTAAATTCATCAATAATTGATTTGCACATCAGCAAAAACGTTCAGTTTTGAACAACAAAGAGGCTCATCTTTGTTTCAATACCAACAATGCTATTTTTTCATAAACAAAAAAAACTCTGAATAGAGACAATTCTTTTAAAAATTAATTTATTTATCCAAAAATAAATACATAGATATAAAATATGGAGCCAAACTGTAAAGTACAAATTTTTCATGGCATCACTTAACACTGAATTTCAATTCCTGCTTTCAGTTGGTTTGTGAAAATTCGTTTTTTTCATTAATCTTTGCAAAGTTGACTGGCCTGTCTTCCTGTTCATGAGTTTATTTCAAATTTTGTAAGAAAAAAAAAAAAAGAAAAAAAAAGTAAGTTCTATAGTAAAAAGTTGGTTTTAGTTTTCAACTAAGGATAAAAAAAACATTTGAAAAAGAAAATATACATAAGAGAATGCAAAATGTTTAAACACTCATCTTTATACAAATTTTCCCCTTCATATAATTAGCTTTGTCAATGACTGCTACTTAGGACTATATTCTATTTTTAACAAATTTGCCTCTCTTTTGAGATTTAATTACAAGAGTCACCTCAACAAATCTGACGGCATAATAGTGAATAAAAACATTTCATTACTTTTAGCTAGAGACCATTTTTTACTGTCATTTGCTTTATGGAGATGCGGTTGATTGGCATATGAAAATCATTTTATATAAAACAAGGATAGGATTTTAAAGAGGTAGGCTGATATAACCTCCTCTCTAGATATTTACTGCACTCAACCAATCTACTATAACATGGCCGTCCCTATAATTAATGACCTTGTTTAGTAAACATTCACTTTTCTCATAAATTAAAAAATAATACTCTGCATAAATTTGATAATGATCTTTTTTATGCCACTGATGATTTGGTTAATATGAATAAACACAAAACGTGAAAGATCACATATCTACCCACTCATTCTCTTAATAGCATCACTACGAAAACATGTTCAGATCTAGAGTTTGCATCATGCATCTGGTCCCCTCACTTGAAATATAACATTGATGCAATAGAAAGAGTCCAAAGAAGAGCTACCAAGATTGTCCCCAAAATTAAAGACTTGGTGTATATAGAGAGGCTGAGTAAACTTAATCAAGAGACGATGGAATTCCACCGTAACTGTGCTGATCTGTTGGAGGTCTACCGTATTCAAAATAACATCCATACCTTAGACCGAAACTGTTAACTGCATCATTATCCACTAAAGCCTGAGGACATAGTAAAAAACTCCAGTTACAGACATCCACTGGACTGAGAAAGAATTAAGATTGTTTGGTGGACCGCATATGGTTTCATGACGTTATTCAGCTGTCATAAAAACGTATTTGAAGGTATTGGTGTATCCTTTATATTGTAGCAGTATCTACCCAGACTGTGCACAGATCCTTTCTATGTGGAACTTTCCTCTTAGTAATTAATAAAGTTAACAATCATGGTACAGATGTTATCCTATGAAGTATTTTCACGTTATCTAATAATTCTTTTGCTTTTGAGTGCATTAGAATGACTAACTAATGTTTAGTACATATAGGTTACAAGATTTTGGTATTACAAACAATTGCCAATGAATTGAATGATTTGAACAAAACAGCTAATTTTTGAGAAGAGATCAAAATCAAATCTCTTTAAGGACATAACTCCAGGTATGATAATACATGACTGAGTTTGATCTGTAGTGGCAGAGGAGATAATCAGACTGAATTAAGTTATAACATGGCCCAGGACTTATTTACATGATAGTATTAATGGGATGTACCTTTCTGTAAGTAATAATATTCTTTCCATTTTTTCTTTAGACACTTTCTTCACTTCCAGACTCACCCAAACTTTATTCTGTGTTAATTCAATATTATTTCTGGAAAGAATAGAAAAATTCACAATATTATTCAAACCTTCCAATTTTTGTCTATAATTTTGAGAAGAGTCATTAACATACAAAGAGTTATTCAGCCAATTGAACTCATTGATTTTGTTATTTCCACAACGTTTCTGCCAAGTCATTCTACGGTCTTCTCCAGGTGTACTATCTGTATGTAAAGAGAGGGACTCTTTTACTGGTAGTACCAAGTAGCAAACAATTCATTTTTTCTTAACAGAAAATCTTTTTTACATGAACTCGCCTGGGTTTCAAATCATTTAACATTTATTTTGATGCAGAGATAAAGATCTAATACAACCAAGTCTGAAGTACAAAACTAACATCAGCAACATGAAGATAAAGAAGATGAGTTTTTATGTGAATCAACTATGTCAATAAAGTACCAACGGTTTTTTAATTTGGATTTCAACTTTTTTAAATTGAAGCTAAAAAGGTATAGTCTCAGTAATCACACAAATGCTGAAGTAACTTGACTAAGGATAACCTTAATTCAAAAATAATAATAGTGGAGTTTAGTTCTTCCTTATTTACAGTTTTCCAAAATTAAATATTGTACTAAGGCAAGTGACTCATTTACATCAATGAAATGAACTGCAATTTGTTCTTACGCCGTTTGCAGTGAAGATCTAAGAACAGGACCATTGCTACATCCAGAAGCAGTAATATACACTTCATTGGAGCCATCAGTCAAATCAGTCTGGTCTACTGGGAGAGGCAAAGTGGATCATATACCAAGGACAAATGCTGCGAATGGTTGAGAATGACGAGGATAGTTATTGTCTGCAACAATGCGCCCGTTCATGTGGATTTGGAGAATGTAATTCAAGAGAATGAATTAACTGAAACATTTAACACTATGATGGCTTCATCACCAGCCGGAGTTACTCAAACAAAGTACAGATTGTGCTACCTCAAAGAAGCAATTGATAAAGCAATGACTGCAATTACCCCACTGTTGTGTATGAAAACATACAATCATGTACAAAAGCATTCTGCTCCAAGCTTGGCACAACAAAACCTCCAAATGGGGGAGAATGTGTGAACTGGTTTTAGTTTCTAATTATCTGTCTTTGTGATTATATTGTTTGTTAGTTTATGTTTGCGAACCAATACTGTATCACTTCAAAGATTTTTTTATTGTTTTAATTTGAATTTCAACTTCTTTTTAAATTTGGATTTCAACTTTTTTAAATTGAAGCTAAAAAGGTATAGTCTCAGTAATCACACAAATGCTGAAGTAACTTGACTAAGGATAACCTTAATTCATACAAAAATAATAATAATGGAGTTTAGTTCTTCCTTATTTACAGTTTTCCCAAATTAAATATTATTGAATTTTGATCAATTCATTTTAGATATTCTCTTAGTGTTTTTTGTAAGAAGAAATAGCCTGTCCAGTCTGATGCTGTGTATAACATTCAATGCCTGGAAGAACAGTTTGAAGACCTGACATTCAGTAGCATTCAAGTATCTTCCATGTCCCAACAGAGGGATGAAGCTTTTGCACAGGTAAACATCAAACAGACCAGACTATCTTCAACTCAAAGTAGACGCGGGAGCGCAAGGAAAAACATTGCCAGTGACTACATTTCACCGGATGTTTCCAGAGAAAATAGATGCTGAAGGATTTCCAGAGAGGAAAGTTCAGTCTAGAGGAAAAAGACTAACAGCATACAATGGAACACCAATCAAGTGCTACAGTAGTATCAACATCTGGGGCAGATACAACTCCTACTGGTATAACAGTACTTTCTACATTGTTGTACAGAGACCAGCAGTCCTAGGGCTATCATCATCAGAACAACTAAAATTAGTAACCCTGCACTGTACTGTACTGTAAAGAGAGACAACATGACTCGGCAGAACACACAGTACTCTAAGACAAAGACACCATTCTCTTTGGAGATGTGGGTTTGAATACCACCACTGCCACTAGCTGTATTATCTTATTTCCTTTTTAGTAAGATGTTTACAAGTAGGCTTGATAGTGGTGGATATACAGTGTATTCCTACGCTACAAATCTTAGACTCATCACTCATGCACAGAACAAAGTAGTTCTCATAATACTGCTACATGCAGTTTCTACATATCAATGTATAAGAATATCTGGCTTGAGTGTGCACGCATAACACCTTAACAACACATTCTTTTCTGCTCATTGTTTCTGGAGATATTCAGTATCTAACACCAAGCAGTGAATTGGTTAGATATGGCACACAAGTCAGCGGTGAAATGGAAGAGCTACTGCTACGAAGTCTGCCACTTTGGGATGGCAGAACAAGAGGAACTTGGGGGTCACAGAAAAGTAGTTGAAATTGATGGGAGAAAGTCCAGGAAATCTAAACACAAACGAGGACGACAAGTGAGAGAGTAGTGGGTTTTTGTTGCATGGAAAGGGACTCTAAGAAACTTCTCTTTCCTGTGGCAAAATGTGATGCAGAAACACTAGTTCCTATAATTAAAAAAAAAATGTTTTGCCGGGTACTACAATTCATAGTGACTTCGGGAGAGTTTACAGTTAGCTATCCAACAAAAGTTACAATTATCACATTGTCAACCTCTCAGAAGTTTTTGGAATGAGTTAGGGTGTTCACACACAAACTATCAAAAGATGTTGGCGGGATGTGAAAACCGGGTTTCTTCATTCTGGAAACTAGAAGGCTTTTAACTACAAGTATCGGGTTATGGAACATTCATCACCAACAATTAATCCCCAACAGTTCACCCCCAACCTAATTTAGCAATAGTAATACTAGCTATAAATTAAAAGACCTGTGCTCAGATAATCCAAAAATTAAAAATCCTCCCAAAGAATTTTCAGATCAAAAGTAATTAAAATACTTCAGAGCCATAGTTTTGCATGATGGACAGAACATAAGAGTCCAGTTCAAGCAGAGAGTCAAATTTCAAGCAAAGGAAAATTGATTTTAGGTGGCTGTTTATTTGGAGTCAAGTTTTTGTAGATGAAAATTTGAAAGCATCTATGTTTTAGAGCTTAAGTATAAAAAAAATCAGACACCTTCAATACATATGTAATAATTAAGACATCAAGTCCGAATTATCTGTTAATTCGTTGTATTAACAAAAGGTTGCTTCAAAGAAATGAATATCACTAGTTAAGCTAAAAAAACTCAGAAACTTCAAATAATTATTTAGTTTAGTAGTCTTCTGATAACTGTCGAAAGTAAATTGTTTGTTAAATCATTGTGTGTGTGTGTGTGTGTGTGGCAAACGTACTCACATAGTTCGTTGTAGGATAATGGGTGCATAAAAATGTGGTAAGGTAATGAATGATATTCCATTGTGTGTGGCTATCGTTAAGTCACCTGTTGGCTGACTATTGGCTAATAAATCGTTGTTGAAACCATTATCTTTGAATTTTCACTGTTATGTGTTGGCGGCTTTATTTTGGAGGGAAACTAGTAAAATTGAAAATATTTTTCCCAAATTTGACACTTTTGCAACTAAAAAGCGCACAGTAAAATGTCTTCAGCGGTCATACACAAAAACAGAAAAGTTATATGCTGTAAAACGTGTAAAAGATCTTTCTGGAAATTTGTCAGCAGCTTCGCATGAACTCGGCATTGACAGAAAGAGTCTACAAGAATGGAGCAGCAAAGAGTCAGAATTAATGAACATGAAAGACAAAAAGGTGCAGGAGACTTATAGGAGGTGGTTGAGGTCCGAGGTATGAAGATCTGGAGACCCAAGCTTCTGCAATGGGTAATCAACCAACAAAAAGAAAAGTTGATAATCAACTATCGCCAACTTCTCGACCAGGTATTTACAATTGCGGAAGAACAGGCAATTGGGATCAAACATGTTTAAATGTTCAGATAAATGGATTTCCAATTTCATGAGACTAACTAAACTTTCTGTTCCTAAAATAACACGTTGGTCAACAGTATCCCGGCTTTAACTGTCTATCTAGATTCTAATCAGATCTACAATATTGACGAAACACCAATCTATGTTGACATGTTGAATTCCTCTACTATCAACTTTCTTGGCAACAAGAACATAGAAGCATCTCACTGTGGGGCAACCGAAGCCCGTTTCACAGCTGTCTTGTTCACTGATGCTTTCAGGCAAATGTTAAAGACGATGGTTATTTTAACCCTTTAGTGCCTGACACTTTAAAGATTGTTCCTCCAGGAACGAAGACATAATGGTTGCTATGACAATAAAATAATGCATTCAAAACAAAAGAAATTTGTCATGCAATAACTTGTACCATAGCCAATCAGATTCTGACAAGAAAGAAAGGAAAACTTTGGAAATAGATGGCATAACATTCATCTTAAACAGTGGTGGAAAACATTATGTTTTCAGATGATTGACATTTCTATTGTGAAACATCTACATTCTTTTTGGGTTACATCGGGCAGAGCACCAAGACAACGAGTTACTAAAGAGAACACAGAAATACCCCATTGCTGATTTCAGAGAGGAGCTATTTGGACTAGAGGATTATGAAAATCCACCAGTGAAAGCATATGTATATATAAATACTGTATGTATTTTATATAGAAATGATAGGGTCCGCAGAGTAATATTGGGCTGTATGGCACCACTCAGAAAGTGATCAATAACTTTTAGGGAATTAAAGATATTTGGCTGAAATGTTTTGTGTATATTCATTGGATGATAAGCTTTGTTTTGTCTTGAGAAGTTTTCCCCCCCAAAATGTAACAAAATGCCAGTTTTCACTGTTGAGTCCATATTTGGTAGTATTACGCAATATGCAATTAAGGTATTATAAATATGCATAAATCGTACCAAACACAGAACTCTTGCTTAGCTTATTTATTAAGCTTTAAAATGATATATAACATGATGGGTATACTTAAATCAACCCCCGAATTAAATTTGTTTGAATAGGCCATTGGCGAAAATAGGGAATTTTGGTGCAGGCACCAAAGGGTTAAAGGGACTGAACAAAGTTCCAAATATGAAAGTACCAAAAAATATTTATTTAACTGTAACGCATAAAAGTTCTATGACATACGAACATGCTGGAAGGGAAAAATCTTTAACCAACGATTGCTGCAGCTATTCCGAGTACAGAAATCCGTCGTCAAACTCATACCACCAAAGACAGCGTCATATCTCCAACCACTTCATGTTTCAGTCAATGCTCCATTTAAGACAGCTTTGCGTGCCGAATGGGAGGAATGGTTTGCGAGAAGGAATATACAAATAAAGGTCACCAGAAGAGGCCATCATACCAGCAAATAGTAAACTTTGTTTCAAATGTAGTAACAAAATTAAGCAAAGAAACTATTATTCACTCCTTTGAATGCTGCAGCATCACCCCTTGGCCAGCAAGTCGAAAAAGAAATATTAAACTTTTGGTTGCGGGATGTCTTAGACACAGGATCGAGGAAATTGAAAATGGTGACCAGGCTGAAGATGAAGAATGTGATGATACTGACGAGGAAGATGAAGACACCTGTTACCAGAGAATGGCTACTGACAAAGAAATTCAGGAAATTTCTAATAGTGATAATGATGTCGAAATAGACTTTGAGGGATTTAAAATCTCTGAGCATTTAATCTAAAATTGTTCCGATTGATAGAGAAGTGAATAAAAACACGTGAGTGGTAACTTTTATTGTTTTATTATGCTCAATTTCGTAGTTTTGATGGCCCTGGGCTTTTGTTTGGTCCATTTTTTCCACCCAAATTTGGCTGTTTTTCTGTTTAACCGCCCTAGGCGATCTTACAGTAGTAGATCCCAGTAAAATTAGTATAAAACTGATAATTTTCCTTGGAAATTTAGACTTCAATTTTTTCAAATAAATTTGAAAAAGTGTGTGTGTATATCTGTTATGTATCAGAGTGGATGTCACCCTAAAAATATCTTTAATGTAAATAAAAACAAAAAGATCATTATATTGAACAGCATTTCCTTTTAGATCACCAGGAGCGAAGAATGCCAAGACTTAGAGGAATACTGAATGGAAGATCATTTGAGAATGCAGGTATAGCAAGTAAATGATGAAAGTGATGGGGACAAGTCTATATGACTATAGATATTTACTAAGCCGAGCTTAGTGTGGCACAAGGACACAGTAGTTGGTCACCCAGATGAGCTTGTTAACACCATCCTAGGGTAATCATCCAAATTTTAATAAGTATTAAACTTGAATTCTTGGCTGATTGACCACAAGTGGATAAGAATGCTCAGGTCTTGAAAGAGTCCAATTGTTATAATTACAATGATTATCATCCAACATTGTACTCCTTTTTAATTTCTTGTGTAAGTAAGGGCATATTCGCCCAGTTAGCTGTAAACAGGCCAATAGGATAAGGGTCAGTCACATCTTCCGCTATATTTCCTTTGTCTTTATTGTTCTGTTTCCAAGTGTGGCCTACTGATTTGTTGTGTGTACTACTTGTGTGTTGTGATGTTGATATAGAAGATGAAGATGATTGTGATAAGACTGTGTTAGAAAAGTGTGTGAAATTGTTTGTAATGATATTGTCAGAAGTGGGATAATTAATACCCGTGGACACAGTTTCCCTGCCATATTGCTCGTCCTCTTCAGGATCAACATTCTCTATCTTCACCCGAGGTCTGCTGTTTGCATTAATATCACAGAGGTTATCATTAGCAGCAGAAAGTGTGAGATTATTGTTCACAACTTCCATTAGAGTGTCATCGGTTTCTGCTCTGACTTCTACCAAAGGCAAATTTGAGAGAGAGTCAGTGCTGCTGCACTTATTGGCAGCTGTGGATATAGTATTCAAAGAAGTTTGATTGGATTGAGGTGACATCTGTTGAATAAGCCCAGATGAGGAACAAGGTTCATTCAGCATTGGCTCTACTAAAGTAGGCAGCATGTTTGGTACCAAGGATGACTTTAGTTGGTTGTTGCAGAGCTGTTCAAAGTCCTTCATATCCAACTGGTGGGCAATGACCTTCAACTGGTAAAGTAGGTCCGGATCCAAATCTAATACTCCATTGTACATGTACTCGGCAAAAGCCAGAAGAGCCTCTCTACTCACAGAACTGGGGAATGTCACTTTTGGTAGCTTGTGCTGAGGAGTATTGTAGAAGACATCAAGTACTTTAGGACACACAGCACCAAGAATCATTTTATGTACCTATAGAAAAACAAGATAGATTTATTTTAAAATTACATCATTAAGATTATACAGCTTCACAACATTCAAAAAGTTATATTGAAGAGATATTACAGCTAATAATATCAAACTGTTTTCAAAATCAATTCACATTAACGAAAAACAAAAATTTAACTTTAACATAAAAATAAAACCTTTTAAGTAAAAATATATCACCTCCAAGTTAAAATCAATAGTTTCTATCATGATATTAACATTGTTTTTTCAACTTCTTAGATTTTTATTAAAATAAAACTAAAAAATTTTTCTTGGGTGAAGGCGATCAACAGAAACTACAAATAATATGAATATGAACATAATGAGTGAAAGAATGAATTACTTGAACTTGGGAAACAAGATCTCCAAATGTTTATGTTAATGTACAGTGTTGTTGATTTGCATATCAATTGTGGTGCTGGGATGTTAGCCAATCATGGCTAACCACGAGTTACTCCCCTTTGGATATAAGCTCTCTTTGGGTTTAGGAAAGACTTGACATTTTGGCAGTACAGCCTGTGTTTGAGGTGATAACAAGATTATAGATCTACAACACTGGTAGCAGAGTGTATGGTGATATGTAGCATGAAATGGCCTCCCAAACTAGAGGACGGATAGTTATATGAGAATTGGAAGAAAGATATTGATATCGGGTGCAAATTGACAGACATTCTGAAAAGTAAACAAGCTCTTGCAATTCATTTATCTTTGACATTTTGGCAGTACAGCCTGTGTTTGAGATGAGAACAAGATTAGAGATCTACAACAGTACTCTTATAACTACTGAAAAAGAGAGAATTTAGCCACATGTTTGGCATCATGTAAAATAATCTTGATAACATTCTAGAAGATATCTAAGCAGAAAAAAAAAATTGGTTTATACTTCAGAGCTCTAAAAACTAATGAATTAATTTTGTTTCATGGTTTTTCTTAAGGAAAAATATGATACATTTTATTCTCAAATTGTAGCTGTATCAGAGAAAGCAAACTTTTAGAGATAGTTTTATAGGAAAATTAGTATAGAGTCACCTTGTTAAAAAATAAAGTTCTTTGGAAAAATAATGTACCTTCAAATTGACTGTACCATTACCAATAAAGGCATCACATAATCTTCCAGCCTTCCATAAAGATGAAAGATTAGACATAACTGACTGCTGATGATTTGGAACAACCAGAATACGCTTCTGCTTCTGAGGAACATTAATATCAAAGACAGGCTTATGCTTCACTGATGTAGTCACCGACTTCTGTGCAGGAGGTTCAATGGCTGGTTGCAAGTGAGGCTTTGAGACAATTGGCTCCTCGTCACTGCAAAGGAGTAGAAAGAAATTTAACTACAGTTAAATTGCATAGCACATTTAATAATAATACAGTATTGGATGGGTAATGTTCATAACTAAGAAGAAAAGAAACTACTTTTAAAAGATAACAAAGTAGCAGTCATATATCCATATCTTTTGAAGAACCTTGGGGATCATAGTCCACTTCCCCTTGTAGATAAAGCTGCACACTCAAAATTTTCAAAGGCATTTTCACATTGTGGCAATATTCTGATTTCTTCTATGAAGTCATTATTTTTCTTACCCAAACTTGAAATTCTAAACTAGCTACTTATTTAATAATGAGGCAAAATGTTGCTGGTAAATAAGTCATTTCCACAAGAGTAGGTTGCCATCATCAACTTAGAGGCAGTCATTTTTAGCATTCTAACACATATCCATTATCTCTCTGTACAGATAACAGTTTGGGTGTAACAATTTTGGTAGAAGGAAGGAAATAAACAAAAAAACAAAAAATGAAACTATTTCCTAAGAAAAAATAATAGCAAATTTGTTTCAGTTGATGAGTCCATAACAGGGTTGCCAGATTTGACCAGAAGGGGAGATAATCCGAACTTTATCTCAGAGACTTACTCGGAACAGGCTTTGGAATAGTGTCAAATTTGGAAATCGAGAGAGTCTGGAGGCAGAGGTTCAATATCAGCCTCTTGAAGCGGGAATGTCTGCCTGCAGATTCAATCGTTTTCCAAATTCAACACTATTCCAATGCTTGTTTTGCTGGACAAATCTAACAAACCCTGGTCCATAGTTTCAAAAGGTGGCAAGGAGGTACTTTTATCAGCAAAACTTCTACCCTGAGTGAGAGTTACTGACAGCAAAGTAAATCACACTGTTTATTATATAAGTATAGTAACTTAGCCTGAATTGGTATCACACCATTTATACTGGGGGATCAAATGAACCCACAAACAACGGCCAGCAAGATTAGCTTGCTGATCATTTTTTGTCCTAATCTGTTTTTATTTTTCCATATGATCTACTAAAAAATTCACGGATATATATTTGGATTGAGAGTCCAGTGTTACACCCAATGAACCAAGAAAATCACACTGTTCATTATTAGAGTAGATGAGGCAAAATGTTGCTTTGGTGAATACTTTCCACAAGAGTAGGTTGCCATCATCAGTTCAGAGGCAGTAATCTTTAGCAGTTTAACACCGCACAGATAGCTGTTTGGGTGTAACAATTTTGGTAGAAGGAAATAAACAAACTTACATATTAATGTGAATTTCCCTGGCTTTTTTGGCTGGAGGAGAAGTGTTTTCAACATCAATGGTTTTTGATGCTAGAGTGGAATGACTGGTAGATGCAGTATTTAGAGGACTTTTCCGATTTCTTTCAGTGTAGGCTGGTTTTCCTAATGCTGCAGAAATGTTTATTTTCTGTTGTGGTTTGCTCTTAAGAAAAATAAAAATATTTCACCATCAAATATAACGAATATAAGACGAACTGGTAATGTCAAAATTAAAATAGCATCATGGTTAATTGTCAATAGCTTTAAAAACAGATAGAGATGTAATACAAATATATTAGAAAATAACAATCTCATTTGTATCAGTAATTGTCAACTGAAAAATCATCTATTTTAATCATTATCTAAAGTCAAATTGCAGTCTATGATTTTTATTCACTCATATAATAATTCTTTCCAACCATAGTTCAACATTTTGAAATTTCCATAGGAAAAATAAAATTTAATCAGAATGACCTACATGTTTTGATTTTTATGGGGTGTATTTTCAGCATTAGAAGTCTGATCAGCATACTTAATGTCAATGTAACTGAAGCTAAATATAAAATGAAATAGACATTTACTATTGCAAATAAACTAAAAACACTAACCTGGGTCTGAGGAGTAATTTGATATAGCATTTGCTTGAGCAATTTCTCATTTCTTGATTCTTCCACATCTAAAAAAAAAGAAAGAAAATGAAGTTAATAAAGAGGATTTTTATGACAACCAAATATTTATTAGCATTTCACAGGGTCAATATCCTATTTCTATATCAATCTTTGATAGGACCAAACATGAAGGAAAGAAAATTGAGTAAATTGACTTAAGAAAAAGCTCAACAATATTAAACTTAAATTTTTTTTTTTTTAAAAAGAGCAATTTCTATTATCTACAAAATAATACATACTTTTAAAAAAAAAAGGCACCCTATGCATTATACCACAAAGCTCATAGTTTGGGGTAGGCCTACAGATTGAGAGGACTGGTATCCACACATCCTATTCCTAGTCTACCAGAATGACCAGATATTTTGAAAGGACAGGAATGAATGTAAATGACCAAATTACCTTTCTAGATTAAGTAGAATAAAAGAAATCTCCATTTTAAAATAAAGTTTCAGCAATAAACTTTAGGTGATTTGTGAAGAAAACTTTAATTTTAATTTCAAAAACTTAGAATTTAAATGAATGAAATACAAAATGCAAATGCTACAAGTAATGTTGAGTCAATCATTATTAATTTCTCAACTAGTATTTCTCTCATCTTAAGTTTTATTTTAATGTCTGAAAATTTAAGAAAAGTATTTGTATTCAAAACATGGACTTTTATTCAAAGCTTAAATACTTCTATAAGTGGTTTAATTCAAGACATAAGTACCACTAATCAAGATTTTTTTCCCATAAATGTGAATTATTACAGAGATATTTAAACTTAAGTACTGTTATTCAAAATATAAGTATCTTAAAATTCACAATACATGTATCTCTATTTGAAACATAAGCACCTTTATTCAAATTCAAAAGTAAAGCACTTGAAGAAAATAAAAGCCTAATTGATTTCAAGGTAAAAAAAATAGCTGAATTAGAATATCACAAATTCTGGAAAATGTTTTGTCTAATTAATGTTTTTTTTTCTCTCATCTTAGCAGACATAAGCCCACCACCATGTTGCAAGCTGAGAAAATCTATCTCCTGTGAAATGGTGTAAACAGTACAATGATTGTTTAAGGGAAATAACAAAAATAATTTTAAATTAAAAAAAAAAAAAACAAAAAAAAAACAGAAAATGGAAATACAGGAAAGTCTCAATATATCAGGGGAAAAAAAATGTTGTGATCAATCTGGTGAAGAAAATTGCTGAGCAAGAAGATGAATGTTGAGAACTTCAATCCTAGCCCGCAGAGAAACTCAACCGGTACAATACAAGACCAAGATTTCAAAGAATTGAAATAAGCAACCCCCTCTTGGGAGGTAACCACAGCTGGATACTATTTGTACATGGCCACCTCCCCAAACCCCCGGGGGAAAAAGTAGGCCATTTAAAACACTTGACTGACTGCTGGTTACAGGCTGTCAGATGGATAAATTTCAAATGCCAAAAAAATCTATTGAAATTAATTTTTTTCCTAAATTCAAGCAAAAATTATGTGCTGAACATAGATTGAGACGTACTGAATTTGATTAGTTTTATTTTTTTTACTTTTGATGCGTAGTTCCCAAGTTATAAGAGTACAAACATACATACATTACAACTTTATATATGGGCAATTCCATTGTAACTGATGCAACTTTCAGAGTGAATTGATCATTTGGATAAAATACAAATGTCTTTCTTGATGAAACCATGATTGGCACCACCATCTAATATTGGCAGCACCATCTAGTAGTATAAAACATTGATGTTTCATTTTTGTAACACTTGGTACAAATCCTGCCCAGTAATCCTGTGTTTGAGTTGTTCCTCTAAGTATATTGCGTTCCCCAAATATTGCATAGCCTTACCAAAGGACTGTGCCGAACCAAATGCTTTAGTTTGACTTGCTGCTTCTGGAGTGTCTGGTGGTGGCATTATATGCTTTTGTCGATATTTCCTCATCCTTTCCTTACTGCTAACTGCTTCAGCCTTTTTTCTGGCACTATCCCATTTTGCCCTCCTTCGTTTCTGTTGTTCTTGATTTTTCTTTTGAATTTGTTTCCGTTTCTCTTCATTCATTCGGGAACGATATTCCCTCATCCTCTCTCCAGAAGTTTTAGGCATTCTTGAAAAAGAAATTAAACCACTTTTCAGATGTATGTACAATCATGGAGCTATATGCAGGAATGGATCATGTACATCGAAGTTCATTTTATCCCCGTTAAGCAATGGTACAGGCACAACTAATGCAATCTGATGAATGATCGGCTGAGAATTTCATTTTTCTAGCTAAAAGCTTGTTGTTATATCACCTGTAGTCTTTATCATTTTTAGAAAATCTTACTACTTTACTTTGAAAAATAGCAATACATGGAACCAATAATTTCTTATCCATTTAACTTCTGTATATGATAATTCAGTGCAAACTTTTGAAGCCTTGGACCCGTGGATTTCCCTATAACTGATACATGAGAATTTTGTGAAACTTTGAACCCTTAGAAGTATGAGTACTTTGCCTAAGTAGGCTTAAGTTATTTACATCGCTTAGTTGAAACACTGTTGCGTCCGTTACAGTTTATATAAATTGCTGGACTTGCAATTTATTGTTTTATATGCCCATCTGATGTGCTTTTGTAAGAACCAAGAGTACACAAAAATTCTGATAAATTGTGTGCTTGTAAACAAAACTTTTTGAATAATTTCTGTAACTGACGTAACATTACCAATGACCAAATGGAATTAATTTTTCATAGAAGTCTACTTATTTTTTTAAAACTTTTATGTTTGCAAAATATCCGTGACATCTCATGAAATAAAATGCATACCTTTCTGATATTCCCTGTCATGCAGCAAAAAGATACCTTTCTTCAAAGCTGATATTTTGCACCACTTTTTACAAACAAATGGCAATAATTCAAAATGGCCGCCAGGTCACATGATTACCGTTCCGGAGCAAAAAGAATGGCGGAATATGATTGGCTGATTATATTATATGTAAAAAGTATTGAAGTTTTTGTGCAAAAGAAATTGGCCCTTCAGGAACCATTTTCTGTGGAATTGCCCATATATAGAAGAAAATATTAGTATAGATAGATGCTGATGCCACTCTCATGCAAAATGAAAATAAAATTATTTTAAAAAATTACAAGTCTTGAATAATGGTACTCATTCCTTGAACTTACAAATTTAAATAAAAGTACTTGTGTTTTGAATAGCTCTGTACGTAAAATGATGAGAAAAATGTATTTAATGCTGGAAAATATGGCATAACAAAAGTAACCACTGTATGATTCAGAAAAAAATAAAACTATTATATGAAAACATTTCTACAAATACCCTGCTCTATCCGGTGCCTCGTTTCACGGAAATATCCATTCATAGATTTTAGGATCCTAGAAATTTGCGGCTGACTTGTGGTTATTCCATCTTTTCTCAACTTTTCTAAAATACTGTTTTGTGTGAGAGAAGCATCAACATTGAGATACATTTCAATTTTTCTTTTAACCTCTTGGTCTCGAATTGTAGCGGTTGAGCTTCTCTGTGGGCTGGGATCAAAGTTTTTGACAAATTCATCTCCTTGCTCAACAATTTTCTTCACCAGATTGATTGTAGCATTTTTTGATAAATTGAGAATTCGCTGTATTTCTTTATTTTTTTTCCCTTGATCAACCATTTTTTGTGCTGTTTGCACCATTTCACAGGAGATAGATTTTCTCTGCTTGCGGTGTGGTGGTGGGCTCATGTCTGCTGCTAAGGTGAGAAAGAAAAGCAAATTAATTAGATAAAACTGTTGTAATACCTTGAATAGCGCGTCTTTTGATGTAGTACAGTTAAGGTATTGCTGTACAAATTAATGTACCTAAGTATAAGCAAAAAAAAAAGAAGACATTAAATTATAATAAGCCCTTGAATCAGTGCGATTTTTAACAGTACGGAAAATTTTGGAACACCTTAACCGCACTATTCAGAAAATATCCAAAATTTGTATTAATACATAGACACAACTATTTGTTTTTTTACAAATGAATCAGGATTTAATTTTCTCAAAGTATTTATCTCTTGAGTAAAGATAGATATAAATTTGCTTTAAATAAAAATTCTCATAAGTTTGAATAGCTCAACTTTGTGGAGCAGTCTAACAGGTACATCATATTCATTTAAAAACAATTCCAAGCAGTAAAAATAATTAAAAACACTCAAAGAAGAAACAAGACTGGCTGCTTCAGGGTCAAACTCCAGTCGGACGGAATTTTCAAAAAACAATGTTAACCATTGAGGAAAGTGTGTGTGCAAAATTTCAGGTTTCTACTATGAATGGTTAGGGCTGTATATGTGACACATACATATAGAAAAATGCAACTATTTCAGCCACTCTGGAGTTGTTACCAAGGGAAAATAAAGTCAACTCCAGAATGGTGGGAATTTGACAACAAATCAAGAATTCCAAGCAGTAATTCAGGCATAACAATCGAACAAACAAATTAATTTATTTCAATACAAACCAATTCCAAGAGCAGAACAAAAAAATTAATTTAAGGCAAAACAATAAATCAAGGCATAATATACCATTGAGAAATATGTAATAAACTATTTTCCAAGACATCACCGTGGATATTGCTGCTGCCACATGGATTCATCTAAATGTGACGTTAGGGTTAGGGTTACCGCTTAGAATTGTTTTTAAATAAAATAACTTCATTTATTTATTAGCTAGCTATGAACACTACCATTTTTGGCTTCTTAAATTTAAAAAAAAAAAATGCTGATTATATATTAATGATAGAGGGTTTGTTTGGAAACAAAACAGTTCGGTGAAAAGAATGATTACCGATTAGCCATAAAAATCGCTATTTCCGGTTTTAACCTAGCAGACAACATATCGTTTTTTTTTTT
>VCCN01006703.1:6696267-6725019 GCA_006491835.1 Architeuthis dux | reverse complement strand
CTAAACAACGTATTGATCGGCTATTAATGTTATAATTAAATTGAAGATTTGATATTTGTTTACATTTTTATTGCTAAAAGTAGCCATTAATCTGCTCTTTTGTGTGTGACGAGATCACAACTTTGTGTGACGCCTTCAAAACTCCTCTTTGGACCACACATTTGAACAAGTACCGTTTCATGTAACATATACATAAACAATGAAATTTAAATTGGTATAGCTCTTGAACAATGATTCTAAATATCTAAAAAGTAAAGATTACAGGTGCCCCCGGTTAACGACCGTGTTCCGTTCGGAAGACCGGGTCGATAAACGATATTTATTTTTTAAATGTTTTAAAAAGGTCTCATTTAGTACTGTGTTGTACCGTAAACTTTTATCATAAACCTAAGGGTTTTTTTGTACATCCATACTTGTGTGTACCTTTATCATTTTTTGAGTTAATCTTTTTTCATTTTACTATTTTAGTACAATATCTTGCTAGAAACAAAAAGGTCCGATGGTTTGTTTTTATACCTTTTTCATTATGGGCGCCATCTTGGACGGCGCTTGCAGCCTCACCCTTAACACGTGTGTTATGTAAATTATATCTTTGGCGAAAGCGGTTGAACCAACCATGACTTGCACTGAATGTTTCCGTGCATTCCTCAACTGAACGCTGCTTTAGGATGTCAAAAATACCAAGTGCCTTTACTTGAATGATGGGATAGCTAATCGGCATCTTTTTTTGGACCCGATCGTCGATCCATATCGCCAATAACTTTTCAACTTCATGGATCAGGCCTTTCCGCTGTCTTGTTATTATAGTTTTCTGTCCTGCACCTGTAGATGCCTTCATTGCTTCTCTGATCCTGTCCTTGTCCTTAAGAATGGTAGACACGGTCGAATGCGCTAGCCCCATATCACGTGCTATCACATTCACTTTCTTCCCAGTATCATAATCCTTAATAATTTTGATCTTGAGATAAAGATCAATCGCCTTTCTATGCTTCTTGCTGTTGCCATCAGCTTGACTGGTGCGCTTACTTTTGGTGGACATCTTGTAGAATTGGGTACCAGTCAGTCAGTATGTAGCAGTATTTAATTGCGACTACTTACTGCTGTTAACTGAACAACAACCGACTGAGTGTTGGACGTTGCGGGTCTAATATGCGGAAGTGGTCGTTAACCGGGGAGACACCTGTATTCAGTTTGCACTCCTTCACCAATACAAAATTTACACAATACGAAAATCTAAAGGCATTTTCATGAATGGTTAAAAATGAATGAGAAATGTATATCAAAAATGACCAACCTTCAACTCATCTTGAGTAGAAAATATGATTAGAAAACTTTTCCTATTTTGAATAGGTAAATACACAGTAAATTGCGAATTTTCCAATATAACGTGTTATTTTTGTGAATGTGAAACGCTAAAAATATACTGCTTGCCTTTACCGTTGATGTTATTATAGATAAATAAACCTGCGACTGCCACCTACCATCCAACGTGGTGTGTGTGTGTATGTGTGTGTGTGTGTGTGGGGGGGGTATTTGCAGTAGAAGCAAGGGCAGATAATTGGTATATCGATCATTCTATGGATGCTCGAACTGGATAGAAAATAGCCCTCCCAATATGTTTCTATTCAGTTTTAATTAAGAGTGGATAGGGAACCGGTTAACAATCTTCCCAAAACAGTCAGAATTGCTCTTCCGTTTGCTCAAAAACTAAATACATACAGAGAAACCTCGATTATCCGAACCAGACGGTTTGGATAACTGATCTGATCATAAGAAAGAAGCCATATTGAACACAAGTATTTAAAAAGCATGTTTAAAGGGTTTGCTTTCATTCAATCAATAAAATGTGTACAAACTCAGGATATTGCGATCCTTCTGCTTTTCCACGGTGAAGTCATGTGCTTTGTCCGGCAATACAGGCCAAAACAATCCACTTTCATCAGCATTATTGTCAAATTGTTTAAGTTCGTAATTTTCTTCACGGATGATGAATTGTAATCTCTGTCTGAATTCTTCCACGATGCCGGCATCCCCGGACCTTTTCTCTCCAAGAGAACCGAGTTGCCTAATGCCGTGACGATCTTTGAAACGCTTTAACCAACCCGATGTTATGTTGTGACCGGACTCTTGTAGTGCTTCACCGGCGTGGATTCGTTCATGGAAACTGGTAGCTATTTCTTGCAACATCGGGCCAGAGACAGGAATCCCCTTTTCACGCTGCTGTGAAAACCACAGAAATACAGCTTGATCGAGTTGTTCATCTTTCGCTGGCTTCATGGATTTTCTTTTTAACGCATAATAAGTGTCACTTTGGTTGATAAATCTCTCAATCGCTGGTCTTGCTTTCTTGATGTCGGACACTGTTGCTTTGCCAATGTTGTACTCTTGCGCAATCTTTGTTGCCATTTCGCCACGATCCAAACGTTGTAAAATCTCACTTTTCTGTTCGATTGTCAACGGTGTTCGTTTTCTCTTCACAGACATGCTAACAGCAATAAGAGCCATCACAGATACGTAATCAGGACAAAACCGTACGCGAGAATGAAGACACCACTATTTTGTCATTCTTTTAAATCCTTCAGATTGTCATTTTTTTTATGTGTAAAATTATTTCGTTTAAAGTGACCGGCTGAGATCAAACTAGCGGATCGTCCGACACGTAGGTAGTCTTCTTGATAACTGTAAACAAAAAAAGACGCAATCGTAGCACCAGTGTCGGTAACACCTTCTTTTTTTTACATGTTCTTCATTAATTCCAATTCACTTTTAATCATTGTAAACTGTTGGGATGACTATGACTGTGGTCGAATGACTAAGTTTCTATTATTCTGACTCCTTCATTGATTCTTTGACCGAAGTCTCCTAACTAGAATTGTGGCCTTCTATAAGTTTACACTGGATCGGCGTGCGTAGTTACTGACGTGTCCCCCTGTTAGTTGACTAAGAACAGGTAGTAGTAATTTCACCGGTGAGTGTTGCGGAAGACAAATAAAAGGTTGTTTATTTTGAAGGTAGTGGTCTCTTTCTCTCTCTCGATTATTTATCGACTCAAAGTGGATCAAAACGTTGCCTTTTGGTTCTCATCTCTGCTTGGTTAATTATTGTGATTTTTTATCACTTTTATTGTTTGAATTACGTGAACTTCTCCGTGGGCCTACTTTTTGGTGATTAATCGGCCTTCGATCCTCCTTTAGCAGAAAAACTTTGATTTACATTTCGACGTTAAGTTTGTTTGAAGATGATTATGAGGTTCTTACAAAACAAAAGATGATTAGCTATCCCGAGTGTCGTATTACACACAGTGTCTAATTAAATAATCACGGGACCTTGAAATCTGGTTCGGATAATCCGAAATTCCGATAATTGATGTTCGGATAACCAAGGTTTCACTGTGTGTGAGATCGCTCGGCAACCTTCGGTAACCACCGGCAACACTCGGTAAGAGCCGTGAGTTAGGGCATGCGCAGTGACGCTTGCGCCCACAAACACAACTTGTGCACCGTTTTTAACATCGAGTGAGCGAGTGTGTGGAAATTTACAATAGGGACCACCTTGCTTACATTGTGCCCCCCCACCCCTTTTAGACAAAATAAATAAATACGTAGTTTTAATTTAATGAAAACAATCAACGTTACCAGGTCGGCGGTGTAACAGAAAAAAAAGAGACCTTTTCTTTGAAACAAGTCAAATTTGGGCCCAATAAATTAAACAAGTGTCGTGTTTAGTGTGTCAGTTACAAGGACGGTTCGGTTTCTGATGATAAACCAATTCGAAAGCCACCAATGTGTGTCTGTTGATGAATTAAGGACAATTTTGAATTATAAGTGTTGAAACTACCTACTTACGTAGGTCTCAGAAGCCATACATTAATGTTTACACAATAAATAACAGCGGAAGTTCATGGAATAAATTCCAATTAATTAGGTCACAACGGGGATAGGGCAATTTGGCCCAATTAGGCGGCAACAATGATTTCAATATACGTGCATTTTCAGTTTTAGTCAGGTCAGAGGGAACAAATGTTTTCGTTTAATCAACTAAAAGCAAAATTAACTACTGGACAAAAACTAAAGCAAATTTAGTAAATTTTTAGACAAAAAAAAAAAATCTTTAAAACCTTTTGTAGAATAACAAACACTGAACTTAATGTTAAATGTAATTTTCATTAGCGTTTTTTAAGAATTTATCGAGTGTACCCTACCGTGAATGATTGCATGCATGCGAACAAAATTAGCACAATTATCTCTAGTGACATTTGAAAATAAAAGACTGTCTTCTTTACCTTCTTGCGTAAAACAAGGTAATCCATCATGTTTCATTACTTCCTGGTTAATTAATCGTATATATTCGGGGGTATCATCCCCATCTTTCTGGTCTGTTGATGTTTCATTGGTGTTACTGTTATATATGTCTTTCAGTAAATTTAGCAGTTTTATTGACTTTCTCTGGTCAGCAGTTTCCTTCTCGCCATTTAATTTCTTGAATTTAATGCCAAACCTAGATTTCCATCGGGACAACCAACCATCCGTTGCTTTGAAATCGTTGTGACCCAGACTTTTAGCAAACTCCTCGGACTTTCTCTTCAGCACTGGTCCAGTGATGTGCATACCTTGTTTACTTACGATAGAATACCATTGGCTGAGGGCCTCTTCAACGTCTGGATCTTTACCTTCTCGTTTTCGTTTTTGGGAAAGTCTTCTTTCGCCTTGTATGTATAGTGTCAATTCATGTAAGATTTTGTGTTGCTGCTGTACGATACGTGCGACTGTAGATTTTGGCACTCCAGTTATTTCAGCCAGCCGGCGTTGACTCGTGTTAGAGGGTTGTTTTTTTATCAGTTCCAGAACAGCAATTTTCTCAGAAATCGACAAATCTTTACGTGGCATCTTTTTTTTTAGGGGTTTGGAATTTTGCATAGCAAATATAATTGAACCTAAACTCTAAAAGACTGCTCGCAACATACAGTGGCTGACTAAACGGTGAATGAGTCAGCAATAACCAACCAAAAAGTCGCCTTCATAGAAGGGGGAGATAATCGGAAATATTTTGGTTTAAATTTACCAGAAAGCATGCAGAATACAAAACGCTATGATTTTATTACATTACTTGTGCAAGACTTTAAATAAATCCTCTTTTTTTATTTTCCTTTCAGGAAATTGAAGTCGAATTTAAATTGTGACAGTTTTAAAGATATATGTCAGGCTGATACCAACTTTTTTTGGAGGAGGTGAATTGTTTAGAAATTTGATTACAGAGAGAATGCAGCAGTTTCAAGGTTGATTAGCTAGGCCATAGACTACTAGAATACACGGAAGGGAAACTCAAAAACCATGTAAAAAAAATGTAGGCTATTGTTAGTTTTTATTATAAAGCAATAACAATACAGAAAATCTAACCAGGTATTGAAAACCACATATCAATTAGGGCACAGTGGTGACATTCTCATATAATAACACTAAAATAATAAAACGCTGGGACACTAAAAACCTTTTTTTGTGGCCAAAAATGCTTATTTCTCAGCAATAACGTCTCAGAAACTATTGGAAACCTTATATGAATTGGTTTCTAATATCAATTAGGGTACTGTGGTGATATTGCCATATAATAAATAACACTAAAATGGTAGAACCCTAAAACCCCTCTTTTAGGCCCCCAAATACTTATTTCTCAGCAATAATGTCCCAGAAACTATTGAAAATCTTATATGTATTGGTTTCAGATATTAATTAGGGGACTAAGGTGGCATTGTCATACAATAATACTAAAATGATAAAAAAACACTAGGACTGTAATACCCAATTTGGGGCCCAAAACTTTTCCTAACTAGTAAAAACATATCAATGGGTTTTTAAGATCAAAATTTAATATGAATTTTAATAACTGGTGGGAACTCGTTATTGTTGAAAAATAAACATTTTGGGGACCCAAAAAGGGGGTTTTAGGGTACCAGCATTTTATTATTTTAGTGTTATTATATGAGAATGTCACCACAGTGCTCTAATTTTCTGTACCATATTGCTTTAGAATAAAAACTAACAATGGCCTATGCATTTTTGGGTTTTTGAGTTTTGAGGTATTCTAGTAGTCTGTGCCTAGGTATATATCACTTTAAGAAAACAGTAAAAATAATTCAGGTATTAACATTTTGAAAGGATCAAGGGAGAAAATTAAAGTAAACAAAAATTCAAAAGGCACTATTAGATTAATGATAGATTTGTTTTATTCTGTTCGCAGTTATTCCAATTATTTAATATCTGTATTTTCTCTGCTGACAAGTGTAGGATGATCAGGTCAAAAATGTTCATGGGTTGTAGGAGCCCAATTAATGCATTTTCTGAAAGAGCATGGAACTTTTTATTTTTTCTTAATAGCCCAAAGAAATCAAAAGTTATACAAAAATAAAGTTTTGGAATTTGGAAGTAATTTTTTAATTCCAATACTGTTGCAAGCATATGAGAAATTAGTGTAAGGATGTTACAAAAAGTAGTGTAACGGTACAACTTTTATTTGCACTCATGCCTGTAACTCCTACACTATTCCAACTTTTTAAGTGAAAATTGGTACTTAGACTAAAGTTGACCTGAACTGAAAATGCAAATTTTCAAAATATTGTTACTGTGGCAACCATTTTGTTGCGATGGTGCATTTAACGTAACTTTGCGAAATAGTGATTTGTGTTTGCTTCCTGGTTTCTTTTCAAATTTTGAATGTAATCATTTGTTGTTGCCAAAAGAGGTACTGTAGCTGAAGAATTATCTGCAATCAAGCTGGGAAGCAGTACTGTCACGTAGCTATTGGAAAATAGCTACGTCAGCTTTGAGGAGATTTTCTTGGTTTGATTTCTTTTTCAGACTTTGTTTTTTCCATTTCTTTATTTTCTCATAAACTCTCATCATTCTCTTATAAAATTCTTCCTCATTTCGACTTTAGTACTCAAGGTTCTCCCCAACAAATTTAGCAGTCATTTCACTAGAATTCATCACCTTTAAATGCCCTTCAATGAACTCAAACAATTTCATTTCTGTGACAGACATGACTATCGTTAACAGCTGCAAAAAATCTTCTAAAAAAAGAAATGCATGTCTTTAGAGTGTCTATTTGGAAAAGGAAATATATGGATACATTATCACTTGATGATACTGTTAAGGTATCAGAGGTTATTTCAATTTGTATGATCATTTCACTTGACATATTTACAGTTTCTAAAAATTTAGACACACCCAAAAATGTGGCCACACCCTAAATTTGTTTCCAACACATCCAATAAATCCTTGTTCCATGTGAAAATAGATTTTGAAATAAGAAAATAAATAGCCTTTAATGGGTCTAAAGTATTGAAATAAGCATCCTTTATGATGGCTGTCATTGTTTATATTGTTATAAAAATATGGTTTGAAATTATGAAATCACCAAGCCAAAATGTAAAAATTATGCTGAAAGTCTGCTATGTCAGAAAAGGTTTGGATCCTTTGGGGCAAATAAGGGTCAAAGGAATCCAAAAATGAATAGGCTTTTTACATGAAAATTTGATAATTAATTACTGGTCTAAAATGTATGTTGTATTTACAAGCGCAATAGATAAAAATGAAGCTTGAACAAATTCTTGAAGTTGAAATCAGCCATGTTTGAGTATACTGCTGATGCCATGGATAAATTAAGCCAAGAGAGGCACACCTCGCAAATAACATCTGAAAATGTTGATATTTGAGGTTAGAAAACAACAAAAAAGAGAAAGATTAATCTCTATATATTGGACTTGATAACGTGGCCAAAAACACTACACAGCCAATATGACAGCTTAGATAATTCCTATCGGGACAACTCAAGTTAGTCAAGCCTCCAAGAATAAAGTTATCTCGTTCGTCACAAAATTTCAACACATTCCCAAGGAACATGCAGACCAGAACACAATCCGCAAGGAACAAGCATAACAACAACACTGCAATTAATGCAGACTGATCATTCTACTACTGTAGCCAGCAGTGAGGCCTTCTTCGCTACAATTATGAATTTTCTCTTTTACAAAAATGTAACGCGAATGATGTTATTTGAGCTATACTGTTTTTGACATTTAAGCTATATTGGTTTTTGCTATATAGTCAAAAAGGCCATAGCTCTAAAAGGGTTAAAGTATGTAAAAGACTTCATACAGCTCATCGCAAATAAATTTCCATTCATTTAGGACTATGTCGAAGACAAAACTTAGCAAATTCATTGAGTAAACATAATTTTAAAACAAAATAATGCAAATCATAAACCGACACGTCATTTGTGTCATGTGATCAAATTACATAAACCTCTCAAATGACCCTTTGGTTTGTGAAACAAGACAAAAAAAACATCTATATAAGGTTTACAAATAAACATCAATATAAATCTTTTCCAATACAACCCTTTTTTTAAAAAATCAAGTAATATTCCTGCTGAACACTACACATACATTTAGTATGGATTCAGGATTCTATTTGCAAAATGTATCTCAAAATTGTGTTATGGAAAAATAATGAGAAAAAAAAAAACAATGATGTCCAGAAGTTCAATCTAGAGCAAGGACATGAAAGTCACAAAAGGATAGAAATTGAATTGAGATAACCATATAAAATGAGTATTCAAAAGCAGAGTTACTTGCTTTAAAATACTCATAACACAACTTGGACTGGAAACCCATAAGAGGTATGGACTAATTCACAAAATCAAGACAAACTAATGATGTTGACAATATATGACAGACAGAGATAAAGTTTATATGCATATACGTACGTACATCAATAAGTCTGCCTAATGATGAAAAAAGCATTTATTTTACACAACATATATATATTTTTCAGCATACTCCCCTTCAATATTAATGCATTTAATTCAGTGGTGAATATTAATCACATAGATCAAACATTATACAGTGAAGATTTTAGATGAAAATTCAGCTAATAACTATGTTTCAGACTACTGCCTTATTGATCCCCCTTGTATATATTACAAAGTATTTATCAAGATTAAAGTCTCAACTAATTTTAGAAGAAATAATAGTTTCCTAGGTTTCAGTAAAATATGACTTTCACTTCTCTTTCAACTTCTTAGATTTTTGAAAAGTTTAAAGATGTTAGAATACATTGAGCCTACCATTGACAATTTTCTCTAGAGTGAAATGGCTTTGGACAATACAACTGAGTTAGGATTGAAATGAAGTACAAAACTTCATATCTAAGAGAAAAATATCTTAAAGAAAAAATAAATACAAACTAGCATTCCAAGGGAAATTATGAATCACCACCACCCATATATGCTGTGTTGGGGGTGATCAATTAAAAAGTTGGGCTGTGATCACTAAAAAATGTCTGTCTAAGAAAAGGTTGAAAGAAATGGATTAAAATACATGTACCAGGACTTTTATTTGGATTATAATAAGATCTCAAAATCAGAATTAAAAGCTTCAAAATATTGAGCAAAATAGAACTGTCAAGGTGAGATTCAAATAAGCCTTTTCTTTAGTGGGAGAACAATAAGAACAAAGACATTATGTTGATCTAATTTAGCTACTGATAAAATATCAAGAAAAATGATTTTACTCTATACAGATTATATACTTAAATAAACTTGTCCTTCCTATTTCTTTCTTTTTACTTGTATGTTATTTTCTATTCCATGTTTAATTCTTATCTAAAAAAAAGGACAAAATATAATCCAGTAACAAAAATCTACATTAGATTTTATAGTAACCTCTAATGACATTGATATTAAATAAAGAAGTAAAATAGTTTTTTGTTTACTCACATTGTAATTGCTCTAATACTTTGTTTGGAGATCTTTGTAGGGCACTTTTTACAGTTTCTGTTAATCTCACTATATTTTGTTGCTGCTGATGATGATGCTGTAGTTGTTCTTGATATTCCTCTTGAGCTTTGTTGAAGAGGCTTCTTTCAATGATTGACATGTGATATCTGGATGCTAACTCTAAACTGTTGGCTGATTTCTTTTTACTTTCTTTGTCCTGAATGCAAAGATAAAAGGAAAAATATATCAGATAAAATACAAGATCTGTTTGCAGAGATCAATATTAGAAGATAAAATAAATTTGCTTTACTAGTTTATTTCAAAAAAGTACTTGTAAGTAGAATAAAAGAAGACATGGATAGCAGTCAAACTTGAATCCACAGTAAGATCAGGGAATCCTGCTATACCTGTATCAAAGTTAATGAAAGTATAATATTGAGACAAACTGGCCAGTTAATTTCTATCTCATTATGTATGTAATATGACTTGATTGAATTTCGTTTAAAAAGGGTAATACATACAATTAACAGTGCTCATAATTATAAGAAAACTTCATTAAGAGTCAAGCATTTATAAAGACTAGCATATTTCTAGCTTAGCCTTTTCATTGCAATGTTTATAGCAATGTGCTCTCCAGTCATATTTTGTATTCTTTTAAGGATTGAACTTAATTCTTTCTTACAGCAAACTTCTTCCTTAGATCTGAAAGACTACAAAATGTTAAATATGAAAGGAAAAAATCAACATCTAACATTTTCATCAACTGGGTGCCTCTCACCTGTAGCCTTGTACTAGACTAAGCTAATCTTAGTAAATACTCATAAACATCTATTTTTCTATTATAAATATAACCATTAATATTTAAATAAAATTATTGGACATCCGGAAGTTAATCCATGTTATAAAAAAACATCAAGAATCCAGATATGTTGAAGTGTAGTTTAGCGTCCCTAATTTTTGTGGATGTTTGACTGTTCCTTTTAGTGGAAGCCTTTTTCAAATCCTATTTGAATGAAGTTATGTGGAGAGAAAACCCAATGTAAGAACAGAAACCTACATGTATTCTCTGTGTTGTTAAGTATTCTCACAGAAAGATATCTGGTATAACTAAAAATCAAAATTAACACTAACGTCAATTTAGAAATAAATTGAACATTTAAAAATCAAAATTTGTTTCGTTTACTCTGTATTCGTGCCCTTTCATGAATTTAAATTAAAAATCTTTAAATTCAGAAATGATCTCAACTAAGGTGAGTAAACATTGTATTATCATTACTTGTGTCGCACTATTTCGGACGCCAAGGTTCCCTAGATTCTAGATGTTTTTAGATATTTAATTTGGGACGCTAAAGTTCCTTAGATTCTAGATATTTCTGGATGTTTTCATAAACATGTATTAATTCCCGGATGTCCAATAAATCAAATTATTTCATTGTTGAGAATTTTAAGATACATTTAGTTGGATTATTATTATGAGTGCATTATTTTCGTTTTATTGTCAAAGATCTTGTGTCGAATTTGCCGTCGTGGAGAGGCAAATGAAGAAAATGAAAATGTACACTTAAGCTGGTGGTCACACCTTATTTTCATTTCATATGGAACTGATAGAAAAGAAAAAAAGAAGCACACTTAAGCTAGTATGGTAAATGAATGGAAGTATTTTAGAGTCGATAAGCGAAATAATCCAATCATAAACTGACTTAGCAAGTTCCAGCTAGCATGTTATTGTTTACATTTCTTAACTTCAGAGAGAACTATCGTATTACAAGTAATAGACATCTTTTAAATGAAAAAAATTGCATTCATGAAAAACGTTTATATATGTTACGCCCAATCGGCGAAGTTGCCTATTTCGCGAAATCGCCAAAATATTGCTTAATTCGTGAAATCGGCAAGCTTGCTGTCTAATTCACGAACTAAGCACTTCTAGGATTATTTTGCCTGTTTCACGTCGTAGGCAACCGGCATCTAATAAGTTGTTTAATGAAATTGGATCAAGTGTAGAATAAGGACTCCAGATCAATCAACTGAAAAGATCAAATGTTTTTAATAAATAAATAAAAAAGTAGTTATAATTTAAAGTTTATTTAATCAAAACATGGATAAAAACAATTATTTATTTTTTTAATGAAAACTTTATGTAATCAAAGTGAAAACAAACTTTTTTTTACAAAAAAGTAAATACGTAGTTGTAACTGTTTTTGCAAAAAATAAATAAATATGTAGTTTTAAGATCTACCTGGCCTCGTTGATAAAGTTCATTGACTGTTATTGGTCGCACAACAATACCAGCACTGGACTTCTTCTTAGAAATTCTTTCAGCGCATCTTTCACATTGATTAATGAATGATTTTATGATTGACATAGGGATGTTGGCATATAGTTCGGCAACCTCTTTATAGGTCTTTTTTTCACCTTTGTGACCGCAATCTATGTGTAAATCCTTTACAATTGAGAAGACATTAGCCTTTGTTGCCATAATCCTACCATCCTTTATTCTCGCTACTTTTTTCACACCAGCTAGACTAACTACTTTGAAATTACTTCTATTGTAATAAAACTGACGGTTCCTTTGGAGGCCTACAGTAGTATCCACCTGCAGTGTATTTATCACTTCTGATTCATGTTCATCTGACCACAGTTTGTCGCAGTTTTCAATGTCGTTTTCAAAGTTGCTACTCATTTCCATATAGAATATTATAGCTGTGTACAATTTTCTTCCTGTTTATATTAGACTAAAGAAAATTATTGGTACTTTGTGGAAAGACGGACTCGGAAAAAACACCAAAAAATCCCTTGCGAAATCATACCGGTGCGACAGAAAAAAGTATCCATGGCGAAAAGAATTCCGTCATATTCATTGTTGTCAGACAGCGTTCCCATTTTAATTTAAACAAACAATATTTTACATACTAAAACACACAATAACTTTATTAAAAAAAACTACAAAGCAAACAATAATTGGTACTTTCAGTGTTCCCGTTTTCATTTTATGCTCCACTCATATATACACGAAGAATTTCTGTGACGACGACAGGAGATACGATGCCTTCGAAATTATATGGCGCAGATAGCCGAAAAGTACTCGACGCCTTAAAGTGTTTTTTTTAAATTGAATTAAAAATATTTAAATTAAAAATAAAATGAAAATTATTAAGTTTTGTATGATAGTACTGTAAATTAATAAATTGTTTTGTATTAAAGTACCAATTATTGTTTGCTTTGTATTAGTAAATTAGTTAGTCCGAACCCGTCTTTCCATAGAGTACCGTAAAAACGACTTACACGAATTTTTGTTAACATTAAAAACAAGATAAAATTGCAGAGTAATAACGGCAATATTTGCAAACACGCATCACCCCCTCCCGCCATCTTTAATTTGGCAATTTTTGAATGGCTGTCCTGTAAGCTGTGACCATCTGCAAACCTCCAAAAAGTGTTCCCAACCCGGGGGCCGCGGACCCCGGGAGTAAAAAAAAAGGGGGGGGGGTCAAACTTTCCAAAAAGAAGGGTATTGCAGACTGAAAAGAAAGACTTGTACAAATTGACTCTCTTGGATGTGCTGTTAATGAGTTGTAAATATATAAAAGTTTTGTATAAAATATACAAAACACTCAGGGTCAGGGTCTTATCGGCAGGCTAGCACTAGCAGGAGTTGTCTCTTAGTAATCCCCAAAAGGCAATAAATTATATTCTTATTTGATGATAACCACTATCATTTAATTCCTGAAGCTGGCGAATCGCCAAATATCATAAAGTGATAAATAAAAATAATTATAAAAGACAAGCCTAGTAATGAACCAGAAATTAATTTTATCAAACGTCCTGTATTAGACAGCCCCCATGTATTGAGTCATGTATGTTAGTAATTTCCAATGTTGGAGCAACGTTAAATTACTAAACATCTAATATCCCGGAGTATATTGTCTTTGTTCCTATTGCTCTTCGGCAAAGAAATGTAGTTGCCGTTTGCTTTCACTTCCCAAAGTATATCTGAGGTAATTTGAATAAGTTTTTCAGTCTGACCCCAAAAAGGAGGACAAATTAACATTCAGCGTGACCTCGCTACGGACGGAGGACAGAGTGCCCAAAAGCAGGACTGTCTGGCGTAAAGTGATGGAGACGGAGATAGTTGGGGGTCGACTGCATAGTTGTATTTCTAAATATGTAAATAAGTATGAAGTAAATAAATGAATTACTATGATTCAAACCGTTAAATTAAAATTTAAAACGAAAAAAAAAACAGCGTTATAATCTCAGAGCTTCTATAATGACATCTGTTTGCCTTAAATGTCAATGGTGCATTGTTAAGGTTTGTTTTCAACATGAAGAATAATCAAGATTCAAGAAGTCTCTTCAGACCAATTCAGATATGCTTTTTATATAAGTTTTGCTCAAATTAGCAATCTCTAATTTTCATAATTATAAGCTATGGGTAACCTTAATGATCAACAAATAATTCAAGAAAATTAATGCTAAATTGATTTTTTTTATTGGCCTAGCAAAAATACATATCCCCCTAAACAGTTGGAAATTACTAACATACATGACTCAATACATAAACAAAGTGAACCAGTTGAATTTTCAATATTTTTATCCAGGGCTAGAGACTAACTGCGTCCTGGCATCTCAGGGATGGTAGAAAATGTGTTTGGGATGAACAGAGATCTTACCTGGGACACCTCCAGGATGAATGAGATTATTCTTAAAAACCGTTGCTTAGCAAATTACAAACTGAACCAATGGAGAGGAATATAAAGAGTGAAAAAGTATACATTTACATACATATACACTGACCAGTGTATCGACATGGATCAAGATTTATCCAACAATATGTAAATGTATACTTTTTCACTCTTTATATATACGATCCTGTGAAAGAAGTGACCGAGTGGTGGCTGCAGGGCACAGAGACCTCGGTTCAAAGACTGAGAACTGAGAATGAGACACAGAATTTAGGTTCTCCAATTTATTTGTTCTTAATTCTGTGTTTTTACAGTTTAGTAGGGCGGCAAATAACTATTCTTTTCATTATCGATTAATCTGTTGATTATTTTCTCAATTAATTGATTAGTTGTTTATAAAATATGTTCTATATGTTCTAAAACATGTCAGAAAATGGTCGATCACTGTTTTCCAAAGCCCAAGATGACATCCTCAAATGTCTTGTTTTGTCCACAACCCAAAGATATTCAGTTTACTATCATAGAGAATTATGTTGTCAATTAATTTAATAGTTAACTAATCAATTAATTATTGCAACTCTACAGTGTACAATTTACAGATAACTTTTCAGTTTTGTTTAAAAGCAATTTGAATGGAGCAAAATAAATATAATTATTTCCTCAACATTTTAATGGTGTTTTTATTATGCTACTAAAGATGATAATAACAAAGTAAAGAAACAATATTTTGATTTTGAGATGGTTAAAATTGTTTTCCGGGATGATGGTGAAAGAAGTTAGTCTGGAGCCCTGATTTTTATCAAATACTATAAATGTACACCTGTGCAAGATTTTCAATCTACTCATATGCATAAAAGGGTGAAAGGAGTCTTTTCAGTGTACATCTAGACAAAATATTATATAAAAAGATTTTGAGTATCAATGTCTATCAGTCATTAGATTTGGGGGATTTGTGTTAGCAAACTAAATGAAGAACAGTATCAATGCGATACAATGGTTTTATAGCCTTTTATCACATGAGTAATAATGTTGACAGAAGTTTTCAAAGCACATTCCCAATGTAAGGGGCAACCAAAGTAATGACCAAATGTATCCCTTAATTCTATCTTCTAAACAAGTGCATTCAATGTCCTTCACTGGGTCTCTGATTTTATGAAAGCCTTTGATTAAAAAAATGTTAATGGCTACATAAAGTGGTATACATTTTCTATATTTAAAAATGTTTTAAAGTATGAATCACCATAACATTCTGTCAAGAAAAATCAAGAAAACTCACCTCACTTGTTTCTGGTTTTTTCCTTGCACCACTACTATTTAAAGAACTTTCACCCTTCAATGTAGAAGGCAATAGAAGAGAACTATAGGGCAACAAGTTTGTAGGTTCCTTTGTATGAGCAAAACTATTTGTGTTTAATGTCTCATCTCCAAGATAATGGATAACAACCTTAGTTTCATTGTCAAACAAGCGGTACACATGCCTCTGAAAACCATTATTCTGCCCATCTTTTGTTATTAAATAGAAGAAGCTCTTCCTTAGAGCTGGGCACCGGTTTATGGTCATTATTGATGTACCTCTGTTGCACCAACGGTAGCCATCCTTTCTCCAACCGTCAATGTCTCTGGGTGACTGAGCTCTGTACAAGAAGATCTCACCCCCAGAAGGAAGTATAGGTGTTTTTGTTTCAAAACTTTCAATTGGCAGATGTAACAGTTCCATAGCCTTGTAGGTTCCCAGACCTTTGTTTATTACCTTTTTAAAAGTTTCCATTATTGATATTAAACCACAGGAAAGTGATGCTTTGATTTAAGATTATAAAAGCAGATTAATAGTTAAAACTTCATGTTAATTATAATGTTTAATTTATCAGCTAGTGGACTGAGAAACTGAAAAGGTATGAGTGAAAAAATCTTTTATGTGATTAAAAACCAGAGCAACTGTTTAACTAGACATTAAAAAAAAAAGAAAACTATACTGAATAAGTAATGAAAAAATAGATTTTAGATTTGTCTGGCATTTAAATGACAAATACAATGCATATGAAATTTTTATTGCATATTAATCACCAATGATTTAGTCATGAATTTTAAATTATGTTCAAGGAATTTTACACCGATCCTCTTTTCCGGAGTGAAGTGGGTGGAAAATTAACAAACTGTTTGCTATAAAATGGTATAACAGCTTTTTGCTAAATTAAACACACAATTAGAATAAGGAATGAAAATATTTAAACTGTTTTCAAATTCTTTCTGTCTACTTAATAAAATTATCAAATAAATTTCAATATATCATAAAAATCATCTAACTTCAATAATTATTCTGATAAGAGATTTTAAATGATAATTCATATGAAAGTAATAAAATGTGTATCTCATTAATTCCTCTGTGCAAAATCTCAAAAATAGGTGAGAAATTTGTTAGGATATTGAGTAAAAACTAATTTTGATAATTTCTTTAAATTTCATTAAACTATTTGTTGAGAATGAATGTCACATACTTTTTCAATAGCAATTTACATGGTTTTCTTCAGACAAAAAGTAAAAATAGCAAATATATTTTTAAGGTTGCATAAGGGTAAAATAAAAGTGATTTAGATTGCTTTATATAGAAAATTATGTAAGTAACAGTCGAATATCTCCCCAAAACAAAATTTAATAATCTAATTCAGTTATTAAAATTGATCAGCACAGCTGATTTGTTTAATTTGTTGTTGTGTTTTTTTTCTTAATGAGATGAAATGAAAGAAAAAGTAGCACAGGTAGGATCAGTCAAATTTGAAGATAGCAATCATTAAGCAAGAATCTTTAACTGTTAATCATAGTAGTTGCCAAATTATTTAAAAATAAATTAATTTGCTAATTATAACTAAATTATTTAGTTATTATGGGAAGTAAAATTATTTTTAATAAATATCATCAGTATTATAATTCATCAAGTAAAAACGGATAAACCTATATATACAAAAGGCTTTCCAAATAAATAAGAATAATGAACGAAAAATGTTATCAATTATTTAATTATTGAGAATAAAATGTTAATAATTTTTTTAATTAAACGCTCTGTCTAAAATGCCAATGAATAAAAACAAATAAACTGACCCTATTTGAACGGAAAATAGTGAACTGAAAAGGACACATACGATGCTAAAATAATTTTCAGTAAATTAAAAGAAATTCTGGTTTATGATTTTAAAAAAAAAAAATGATTTTATAGAGGTAGAAAGTAATTTAATTTCTGAAATTTCGTCAAATATTTGTGCAACGACCAATGATAAAACGGAGTAACAAAGGAAAGAAAATCATGAATTATCAACCAAAAAACTTACACGTTTCGTGATAAGCTTTAGATATTATTTCTGGTATTCTCAATATAAAACAATCAAAATAAAACCAAAATAATTTGGTCATGAATTTTAAATTATGTTCACGGAATTTTACACCGATCCTCTTTTCCGGAAGTGAAGCGGGTTGAAAATTAACAAACCGTTTGCTATAAAACACAGGTAAACCTTCTTAAAAAGTGTTTTATATTTTGTGTAGTAGGTTCATTTCAAAAAAAAAATAATCAGGTAACGTTTTAAAAATAAATTTCCAATATGTATTTTTATTTCTAGCCACCTCTTTGAGAGAAAAAAAATCTCACGGGTCACGTGATATTTAGTAGTTCGATGATGATTAAAGCTCAAACAATTGGTAATAATATTTTATGTAGTCGTTAGATGTACTTGAATTTAATAAACTTAAATGAACTCAGTAGGCTATAAAAGTAAACGAAATAAAACAAAAAAATATTCGTGAAAAAAAAAAAGAAATCAGAGCATTATCGTTTCACGTTCTCACGATTTTGACAACAATGATGATGATTGTGATCGCATTATACGTCCACGAGCATGCCACGCCCTTTTTACTTGTTTCTATAAGCAGACATGGACGGAGAGAATAATTGGAGCTACCGATCAGATATACAATTTTACGGTATTCATAAAATTGCTCTTAAACTTTATTTTTACACCGTTTTTATTTTAATTCTTCAAAAACTTCAGTTTTCAAGCTTTGATATCCACTACCCGAGATCGTAAAACTAAAACAATATTCAAAACTAGAAAGCACTCATAGAGCGCATGCTTCTGCCAAAGCGATACACTAAAAACTGAATGAAAATCAGTTCATATAGTGCAGGGGACGTAACTGAGTTTTGATTTTTCAAACTATTGTCTTAATATATGAAAAAATCGGTCCTGTTCAAAGGAGTGACAGAACAAAGGAGTGACATAAATACCTGTACAACTTCCACTCTTCCTGTCAGCGGGACGTGATTGTGTGCTTTACCCTCTGATACAAAGCCACCAAAGGTATTAAAAATTGTCACACCGCGAAGGGTTGCAGCACCATTACAGTTTTTGTTCTCGCACCGGAAATAATGATTGTTGTTTCGGGATCGTTGGTGTCGGTAGATGTATCCCCTGAATGCTAGCTTGTCTTTACCCATTTGGGATTTTACAAATTGATATTCATCCATTATGGGCTACAAACTGTTGAAAATTAAATTTTACCTCTAAATGTAAGTGAAGAAGAAGTTAAAGATCTCTAATTGAGAGCACGAGCAAAACGCAGAGCCGACGACTTATGGTTGTTTTTTGGGATAGGCACTTTATGCTTCAGAGGTAATGAGTTGATCGTCGTTTCATTTCATGTTTCAGAAGTCTTTCTGAAGCAGTAAAGTTGATTCAGAAGCATTTTATATTGTCACTTCGTTACGGTAATATTCGTGTCACTCCTTGAAATGTATATCCGATTTATCACGCCTTTGTTATGTCACTCTTTTCGTTTATGTCACTCCTTACCCATTTTACACCGATCCACTTTTCCGGAAGTGAAGCGGGTTGAAAAATAATAACACGTTTTTACTATACTCAAGTAAACATTTTTAAAAAGTGTTTTATATTTTGTGGAGTTTGTTCATTTGAAAAAAAAAAAATAAGACCTTTCCGCGCCAGTATATAGTTTCAAGACTAACAAAGCCAGCTAAAAAAAAAAGTACTCCGTCCACCCTTGTACACAGTGTTAGGCGGGGTCCGGACTAAACCCCCCAAAAGCAACATTTCAGTGATTGGTGACCGTATGTATATGTGTTTTTTTACCTAGTCTCATATTCTAAATATATACTTTTAAAGCTTTTTATTTTGACACATTAAAAAATGATACCACATACAATTTTTCTTGTTTATTTCTTTTTTTACAATACTCACTTTTATTCATCGAAACACTTTTCTACTTTTTTCAAAGACTTACGACTAACTTTTATTCCTAGAAGCACTTTCCTAACTTGTATTCCCATGAATTAAATAATACCACATTATTAAATTGTTACTACTGATAGAATATTTTTTTTACCTGGTCTCATATTGTAAATATCTTTAAAACTTTCGAATATTGTTAAAACCGTCGAAATTGAATCATTTGAATGGAACTAATTTTGACACTTTATCCGCCTTTTTCAAATACCGGAATGTTCTGTTTTTCTTTGATGAATTCTCTTATTTCTTTAATTATAAATAATAATTATAATAAAAAATTATTTGTGAAAATTTCAACCCCGCGCACACCTGAGGTTAAAAGTGGTGCACGTGCATAAAAAGAAATAAGAAAATTCATGAAAGAAAAACAGAACATTCCAGTACAGTAAACCCTCGCTATAACTAATTGGCGTAGGGGGGAGGGGGTTGTTATAGCCAAAAAGTTCGTTATACCCGAAGCCGCGTTCGGTAAATAAGAAGTTCGGTGGTTCACCGCATTAACCGAACGATGTTCGTTAAATTCAAAGGCAGTTCAGTTGCATTTTCGACCTTACCTTATTTTGTTCGGTAAATCCAAAGGCAGTTCGGTTGCCCTGTTCATCTATGAAAGGATTCACAGCTTCAGTGTCAGCATTCAGTATCTTTCTGGTCATGGCTTTGCTTTTGTAGACAATGCCATGTCGCCTCCTAAAACGCCACACCCAACCATCACTGCACTTGAAATTCGTATAACCTAAACAAGTAGCCATCCTCTCTGCAGCATGCTGAATATCTGAGCCTTGGGTTGGCACTCCCACAGCTCGCTGTTGCTTGTACCACTGAAAGACTGCTTCATCCAGGCCTTCGATGAGTAGCTTTTTCGATCTAAATATTTCTGCTCCCTTAGTTTCAGACTCCAGCTTCTCCACGCTCTCCCTGATCTTATCTTTCGCCTTCAGAATGTCGTGGATCGTCGTCTTTTTGAGGCCGTATTTTATCATGAGCTCACCCCGGCTCTTGCCACGCTCATGTTCCTCAATAACTTCCAACTTCGTCTTCAGCGGCAATATATTCCTCTTGCGCTTCCCTGAAGGAGTAGACGTAGACGTAGCTGTAGCACATTTAGAAGCCATGAGACTGAGAGAAATGCACACAAAAAGCACAACGCGGTAAACACTGAACGAAAAACGTGTAAACCCGAACGGGTATCCAAGGAGACTCACGCCGAAATCACGCATGCGCGTGCCAGAATTCGTTCACACCAACCAACGTATCCCGTCAGTTTTGGCGCACGCGCGATCGGCGACTGGTCCTCGCATTTATCGAACTTCGTTCGGTAAATAAAAAGTAAGTTTGTTATGATCCACGTGTTCACCGCATTTATCGAACAAAAGACGATGAAGAGTCAGCATCTGTTCCTTTTAAAAGACCCAATTTCGACAGTTCAAAAATCGGCATACGTGGGGTTTCCGACCGCGAAATTTCGCTGATTTTAAAGGGAAGCTTTTCACGCGTCACCGTTTACGCTTCGTAAATGAATTTTCTAAAATGTGAACCATAAAATAATAATATTTACATATTTATTTAATTATTTATTTACAAGATTTTAAAAACATTAGTGAACATTAACAATATGAAATTGAAATGTAACGTTACAATATATTTCTTTAATTATTTATACAAGAGAAGGATATTGTTTAGTATATTTTCAAAACGTATTTTGACAATAACAAGTCATATTTTCTAAATAAATAATTATAATATTGTAAATAAATAATTAAATAAATTAATCTTTCATATCATAATTTTATGGTTCATTCATTACATCTTGTAAATAAATAATTAAATAAATATAATCTTTTGTATCCCACTCGCTCCTTTAGCAGCCGATCGAAGCATAAACGGTGACGCATGAAAAGCATCCCTTTGAAATCAGCGAAATTTCGCGGTTGTAAACACACAAAATTAAAAAATAATATCATATAGTAATTTTTTTTAAATGGCCTCATATTCTAATAATCACAGGTCGCATTTAAAAAATGATACTGCACAGTATCTACGCGGCTTTTGACACCTAAACGTAATTGAAATTCTTTTTAATTTGTGCTTAAGTATTTTCTTATTTTTGCTAAAAAGAAAAACGTCCAAATATTCGTCTAAAAAGTGTTACTCAGGGAGGGCTTTGAAAAAAGGGAGGTCGAAAGCTTAAACTTCATTTGACGGAAGAACACAAATAAACACTTGAAAATGGCTATATCCGAATCGTGTCTAGAATGACTCTTAAATTAGTAATAGAAAAAAAACGGCGGAGTCTTTGAGTTGACCTCTGGCCTTCCAAAGCCATACAAACAAACTTTTATTGATAAATAAAAACAAACACCAACAAAAATACTTCTCGGGCATTATTCTTTTTTCAATGAATATCGTTGCATAACAAGATCTCAGAGTTGTACAAACAGTGAAAAAATAAACAAGAATTTTCAAAAATAATCGAATTAATCGAAAATAAATTTAAAATTTGTATAAAAAAGATTTTAATTCTAAGATATTTTTTTTCCTTTTTACCGTAAATAGCAATTAAAAAGGTTACCAAGAACAGCAATATTTTACTTTATTTTTCAGTTTTTTAACTTCCTAAGTGATGCGTTTTTACAGAACCTCCTTAAAAATCTAGGTGTTTTAAAACACTGTTTATGCATATAAAAGTTTTGGAAATTTTTCCAAAGATTTCACAAGCAAAACACAGATTTTTTTACCAAAAAAAGCAACTATTTATTGGATTTTAATAAAATTTTCGGTATTTATTTTTAAAGAAGTTTCCATTCGAAATTTTTGGAAAAGATTTTTTTTTATGTGATAAACGCCACCCTTTATTGATTTGATCAATCAATCAATCAAAGAAACTGAGTCGACCCCATGACTTTCAACACTGAACTCCCATACTTGTCTGCGGCTACTGTTGACATGTACATGTCAACACCTAATCAATCTGCAATAAAGGATTATGGAACCCCTACTGTTGAAAAAAGATATACGTCATTGTTTTTGTACGCAGCAAGTGAGGATTTTTTTGGCACAGTTCAGTTGAGTAATGATGAGACTAAATTTATAGAATTAAATTGTCTTCAGTGTAAGTGTAAATTATTTTTAGTAGATTTTTTAATTACAGAACTTCAATTTATTAAAATTTTTAAATCTGTCAACAAAATGGTATCAAAATTATTGATTTATCAATTCAAAAGTAAACATTGATTTTAAAAGTTCATTTCTACGTTGTAATTAATGAAAATTTGTTTTTCTTTTTTACAATAATTTGGACTTTTCTCTTTCTAGCATAAACAAGAAAAAACTTAACACTTTTAAAAAAATTTCAATTACGTTTTAAAATATGGTGTCAAAGATTTCAAATGTTGCATAATTATGCCTATCCTGTTTGTAATTCGAGTAAAAATGCAGGTGTTGATCCATACGTAAATAATCCTGTCATTGTTTACGTTTTTAGCAGAGTTTACTCTTTTCCGTTTTTAATGATTATAATTTATGAACTCTGTATGAAGAATTTGAATTGAGAATTTAATGCAAGTAAAACATAAACTGCCTAAATAATGAGACAGACACAGACAAGCAGACTGAGTGCAATATATGTATATCAATGCAACCATCCTTTTGACAACTTGTATTTAATCTATTTTATATCTAAAACTTATTTTTTAAAGAGACAAATTCCTTTGGCCTGAAAACCAGGCAACATGGGCAGTCGGCCATGATGCCAAGTGCTAGGTGACATTTGTCATGTGTCTGAGACAGTAGGACTTTCCAATTAAATTGGGGAAATGGGAAAATGAATTAAACAATAAAAACATCCAAAATAAGAAAATTGCCTGATATGAAGTGTGGGCTGGGGCCAGATAGGGAAGGTAAACTTTGAACACCAATAAAAAATATATGCATATCGATTTTGCTTTGACTTCCACATCATGAAATCAGTTTACCTTACTTATCGCTTTAAAAATATTTTGTAAGTTCTGTCAGATATTTTGCTGGTATCGAACGGGGGAAAAATTCCCATTTAAAAAATAAACTTATTTGAAAAATGACTTAGGATGCCATAGGATACAAACATATTCAAGGAGTATAAATGCCTAAACACCAAGATTCAACTAAAAATCAATACGAATTACATACAATCAAAGTAAATATTCTGTATGCGCTTCCATAATGCAAAATGGGCAGTAAGGGGATTGAAGGGGTTCGTGCCAGTTCGTGCAAACCAGTTACTAAAATTTCAGAAGTTTGCAAAACTGGTTCTTGAATCTCTTTAACTATTCGCATGTTACCATTACTATTTTTAGCGAAAATCTGTTGAAATATAAGCAATAGTCAGGTTCACTATATTTTCGTGAGTATTTTTGGGAGATTTGCAAAACTATACAATTTAGCAATCTTCAGAGCAAGGTGAATCCTAAAATCGATGTTGGTATTTTCACAGACACCTGCATGGTCGCCGTATTTTGCACTATTAATGCGAGGTGCTCCTCAAGATTCATTATGTATTTTTGTTGAAAGTTTTTGTAGATTAGCAAAATTATACATTTTTCTAATCTTCAGAGCATGGGAAATCAGAAAAATAATGTTGGCATTTGTGTAGCCATCTGCATGGCCGCCATTTTGGATTTTCAAAATAGCTGCCCTAAAATACACAATTTGTGCTCTCGGCTTCTAGTCAACCTAGAAACTTAATTGATTATTCTAATCTTATGTTTTCTGGGTCAAAGAATCGAATAAAAGTCTCAATATAGTGCTCATGATTATCAAAAAGTAATAGAAAACTATTATCTTTACATTTGTGATATACCTTTATTACATAAAATACATATTTTGCACAGTTAAGTTTTTGTAGATTAGCAAAATTATACATTTTTGGAATCTTAAGAGCATGGGGAATCATAAAAATAATGTTGGCATTTGCATAGACATTTGAATGAATTTTGGATTTTCAAAATAGCTGCCCTAAAATACACAATTTGTGCTATCTACCCAGCACCCAGGATCCTATGATTAGGGTAGCAAAACTTTCCTTAGGATGTCCTGTTTCAGAAAAAAGCCTTGATCTTGTTGACAGTGTCATGCTCTTTCTCTTTCTTGACAGCACTTGGTTGTACCTCATGGTGTTTTTGTGGTATATGAGCAGTGACAACAAATTTCCCTTTCAACTTTGTTGAGAGGCATGATATCTCTGGTGTGGCCAGAAAGAACCACTGTTGTGCGTTGGCATTGTAGCAATGACCCCCTCCCTGCTAGACCTCATTAGTAAGATGTAGATTTTAGAAGATCTAAAAAATACACTAGTATTGGCGATATGAAAGTAGAAAAAGAAAATCATTTTGTTAAATGCTAAAAGAATATGTTTCCAATAACACAATGTTCTAAAATTAGAATTCAAATCCTGAGAAGGGTCGTAAATTATAACTAAAAGTCTAACACAAACGGGGAATCTAAGTAGAAAACAACAGATGTCCAGAAACAATGGTCCTTTTGTCCACTCGGTAAGTTCATAGGGATAAATGTACTCGTGACTTGGCTTTCCCAAGTTCGGATCAAGAAATGTGACATGGAAACCTGATTAATTTGTGATTCCAAGCCAGGATGGACAGGAAAACAGGACTTGACAACACCCTGGTTTCATTCCAAGAAGGACAGCTAATGCATAAACAGGATATCGTATGTAAAAAGTTTCAGCTGTGGCCACCCCTTCCTCAACCCTGTGTCCACAGATTAACTATAAATTCTGGCATACTTGAAAATCGAGAAACAATGTATTTTAATTCATGATCACCAATCACATCTGTTCCATTTATCTTAACCTGTCCATATTGTACCACATTTTCTGACCTTGCCAATAACTAGCGCAGTTGCAGAACGATACTTTAGCCTCGAGATGCACACACCTCCCTGACAATAAGAAACTCACCTCAGTCCAGTTGATACACGCTAAATTCAAGCCAGACTACACAAAATTCACTGAAGGTGCTTACAAGGATGTGGAGGAGGCAGACAGGCCACCAGAGCTGGGAAAGGTATGGCGTATCCCACACCAAGGGGTTTATTGCCATGGGATCAAGGTATAAAGACACTGCCCTAAATGATAATCTGCTGATTGCACCGAACATTACGAATGGGCTGTTTGGAGCGCACTGCCGACCCCAAAGTAATCCCATCACAGTCACGTGCGATGTGGAAAAAATGTTCCACAGGTCCCACATTAGCAATGAAGATGGAGATCATTCTGCGATTCCTGTGGTCGGAGAGTAAAAGAACCTAAAGAGTACAGCACGATGGTTCACCCCTTTGGTGCATCATGGAAATTTAGGAAAAAAAGAAGGCACCTCGATAAAACATTCACCATTGAGCAACACATTCAAAATTAGTTTTTCAGGAGAAAGCATGTAACAACCCCACTTTCCAACCCCTGGTCCCGTCAGTCGCTCATCATTTATACGGGAATGGAGTACTTAGAAATTACCATTGATACACTGTTAAAAGCATATTATCAGCTGGTCAAGTGGTAATTTGGTGGGAGTGTAACTGTAGACATACAAGGGGAAAATTGAAATAAATAGTCTCACAAAGAACCGGGTGTCTGCTGGATTGTAATGCCCAAACCAGAACTCCAACTGTGTCTTGCAAATGAGATTTTAAGTGGATTGGGGAGGCTGACTCCATCCTAGTAAGTAAAAAGAGAAAATAATAATCTACACATCAGCATGTCTGGACATGGAAAGGGAAGTAAAGGATTGGGAAAACGAGGAGCCAAGCTTCATCGTAAGGTGCTTCGTGATAGCTTCCAGGGTATCTCCAAACTGGCTATCCATTGTCACTGCATATTCTTATACAGCAACATGTCTTGACATGGAAAGGGAGGTAAAGGATTGGGAAGGAGACAAGACAGAATCCTTTTGGGGTTTCGGAGGTTAAATGCCCAGCCTTGTTTCTTGATGTTGTCTTGCCAACAAGTAGGTCCGGAGGAGTTCCCGAGAAGGACCCTCCATCTACTCTCGCTAATGAGATTTTAATGACCCCAGGGACTTCCCTGATGAATTTGTGGTCCCACACAAAAGGGTACTCCAGATTGATTGCACCGACACAGCGTCAGAAAAATTTGACCGTATGACACCAGGGATGATTGGAAAACACACATTCCAGCACACATGCATATCTTTACCCCATATAAGGATCCGGTAAGAGACTCCGGCAGTTTTGCAACCAGCATCCATAACATCACTACGCATTTCTGGGCTCCTCAGAAATCACGACATGAGTCCTAAGAAAATCTACAACTGGTTAAAGGGCGAATAATGTTTTCATGCTGTACTGAGACTTCAGAGAATAAAGATTGTTTATGTACATCAGTAAGAAGTGTCCAACCTTTTTCTTCATGACCGGGCTGTAGTTACAGTTAGTCATAAAAAAATTACTTACATATTTTTTTCGATTAATAATACATAAAACTAGGGGCTAACAAGTTATTGCGTACCAGTCCTCAATACATTTTAAATGAATATCTGTATCTAATTAAAAAATTTAAATAATTCTATTAAAAATCTCCCGAACATTTGATTTTGTAAAACTTTACATTTCTCGATTATTAAAACTCAGTTTTTTTAATAACAACTTTTTAAAAGTAATTATGGAGAATAAAGAAATTTAAAATATTCAAATAAATTTAAAAAAAAAAAATGTTTTTGCAGAGCTGCAAAGTCTACAATATATTCAAAAAAGAATCCCGGAATAAAAGTCACAGAACAAAATGTAGCATTAACCTGAGCTACCTAAAAAACGTAATAGGAAGAAAAGTCACAACTAAATAGGTAATCAAAACATTTTAAGGGTGGGGATGCCAAAATTATCTTTGTCCCCGGGCACTGAGAACCCTGCCACTGACGGTTTCTAAGACAAAATGAAAACAAAATCAATCATAAAATAAGAAAATACTTGCCTTTGTTTTTGCCTTCTCCACTTCAACATGAACTGCAGATGGGGAAGGGTAGTTAATCCTATTGTTTACCTTTCCTTCAAAAGAATGAATTCTAACCTTACATCTCCATGGCATTGGCAAAACTTTAGGTTATTTTGTAACTTACTTTGTCAAAATCGATATAGATATCCTTTGTGGCAAATTTTCTCTCTCTCTTATTACTATTAAATCATTTTGCTAAAGTTGGTTTTACCAAATGTTGATTGGTCACTTTTTTTCAGAGTTTATTATTTACAAAAAACACTGGTTAACTTTTTTACTGCGATGGGGGTATGTTAATGTTTACAATTTATGAAAACAAAAGCATCTATTGTAAATCTGGTATTTATTTACGATAAGATTTAGTAATTATAACATATCGTTTATAAGATTTATGAAGGAAAAAAAAAGGATTTTATTTACGATTGTATGTGTCTGTACATGATTTATGAAAAGAAAAAGAATTTATTGTTGTTGATTGAGTGTTTACAAAAAAAAAGGAATTTTATTTTTATTTTATTTCATTTCAGGTATTATTTGGATTATAGGTAATTGTATAGTTCAGCCATGTAGAATCATTGTTCATTGGATGGCGTACATTATTTTAACACAAGAAGTGACCAATCAATGTTCGGTAAAAACAACTTTGGCAAGATGAACCAGACCCCTATTTACTCCATAGAGTAGAATTTGAAGTTAGCAGTATAAGGATTGTAGAATAACTGTGACCAGATTTTTAAAAAAAGAAAAAATCTTTTTAGTTAGAACAAACCACTTTTTTGAGATAAATGGATGTCAAAAGTCTTTAAAAAAAACGATCACTTCACCAAAATGTGTTAGTGCTTGAATACATGGCAACAAAATATCATGACACTAAATAGGCAGCTGAAACGACGACGCTGAACTGGGCCTTCCCCCGGCAGTATTTCACAACGGTCTCTCTCTCATATATATATATATATATATAACACATTAGCTAATTATAATATAACATCTACAGAAATAGTAG
>VCCN01006703.1:6664262-6675701 GCA_006491835.1 Architeuthis dux | reverse complement strand
CTGTGGTGCATTTTAATCTTGTTTATTTTTTCCACTCAAATACAGAATTAACGAAAAAGACTTGATATTCTTATTCCCCACATATGTAAATTAGTGAATCTCTCTTTAGATACTGGCACCATAGGAGATAAAGAATCAACCATCAATGCCACTCTTAAAGAAAAGTGGTCTGGACACTGAAAAAAATTACAGATATATAATATACAGTTTCAGATATAGTTCAATTAGCAAGCTCATTGAGAGAGTGGTATTGGTGAGACTGAATGCCCATGAACGAGCTAATGGGTTGCAGTGTCTTCAGCAGCACGGAAAAAAAAAAAAAGGTTTCATAGTATCAAAACTTTGCTATAAAGGGTTGTCAAGGTTAAAAAACAGGTACCTTCCCTTATGGATCAGATCACTAAATGGATGAATGCTTTCTTTCTCAAGATCAATCCTGATAAAAACGGAGGTTATATTATTTACTCCAGGTGCTAAAAATGTTCAAACTATCAACAGCATAATTCTTAATAATAGCAACTGCATACGTTTTTCTAACTGGGTAAAAAAATCTTGGGGCCTATCTAGATAAATCTCTAAACTTAGAAATGCATGTTTCCCACTGTTACAAATTAATTAGAGATGTTCGTAGTATTAGAAACTTACTTTCCAACAATGAAACTGAGCAGCTGGTTCACTCTATTATTACCAGTACATTAGACTACTGTAATTTACTTTTCTTTGGCTTGAATAAATCACAAATTAAACTAGAAAAAGTTCAAAATGCTGCTGCTCGGTTAGTTTTGAAACGTAGGAAATTCGAGTCAATTAGCACTAGCATTATCAGCCTACATTGGCTTAGGATAGAAGAAAGTGCTGTGTTCAAAATGTTAATTAGAATATTCAAATGTCTGCATGATATGTGCCCTTATGAACTCTTTGCTTTTATTAACATCCGATATTTAGATAGTTTGAGTTTAGAACTTCTGGGCGCAGGGATTTCAGCTATATAGCACTCAGACTTTGGAATCAATTACCCTATGATATCCGGAATATTCATACATTAGCAGGCTTTAAATAAAAAATTAAAAAACTTTCTTGTTTCGAGACTTTCATAATTATTTGAACTCAGTAAATACAGTTACAAAGTTTTATAAAAACTTTATTGATAAGTTGCACTTTCTTCTTACTCTTCTTTAACAGGCCTTATGTTTTTACTGCAATTGATTGCACGTTTTCAAGCGCTTTTTTCCAGTGGGGTCTTAAGTATTGAAGTTACCAAGAACTTTATTTTTTAATTTTTCTTTTTTAAATTTAAATTTTTTTTTATTATTATATATTATTGTTATTGTGTGTGTGTGTGTGTGTGTGTGTGTGTGTGTTTGTACTGCATTGTCTATCATACATTTTAAAAATCAGGTGTCGCTTACATGAAATTCTTTTTCATTTTTGTTCATCAAAACAAACTTGAATTTTGTTACCACATGCTTCACATTTAATTAATATCTTATTTTTGTAAAAAGATTTTCTTCATAAAATCCAAATCTTCTGTTCAGTTGCACATCGATTTGTAAACATGACCAGCATTATTGAAATTTTTATTTGCTTCATATTATCTGTACCCATGTTGTAATAGTATCAATTGTAATTCTTCATTTGTGTTTGTAATGCTCTCACAAAAATTTGGGATGTTAAACTAACTAAAAAAAAAAAAATTAAAAAAAAAAAAACAACATATGCTTGACTTTAGTCACGCATTTGTTTTGTTTTTTTACATGCTAATTTTAATTTTGAAACTATGACAGTCAGGACCGACTTTAACCATAGTCACATTATAAATAAAACCTGAGAATTTTTTTTTTTCTCGTAAAAACCAAAAAAGCACTTCGAGAGAGAATGGAAAGGTATTCAAACTTGAGTTTTGTTACCACTTATTCACCAAAACCATTTATATTACTTTATTGATTTTACAGTGATTGTTACCTTTTCCGCGTTAAATTCATAACATTTCTGCATTAGATTTCGCTGCACTATGTTTGTATGGGGACCTCAGAACAGCATTTTTTTTTCTTCACAAATTTTGAAACTTTCTCTGATCAGTTTTTTCAAAACCTTATCTGAATTTATTTTCAAATGAAAACAAAGCTTGACCATTTAAAACTGTATTTTATTAAATTAAACTACAAGGGATATAAGTTAGGATTAAGGTTATATAAGTCAATTACAGAACAAATGAAAACAGCAAACTTATCATTATCTTGATGGTAGTCCATATGTTTTGAATTTAACACGGAAAAGATAACAATCGCCAATTTTACTTATGTAGACAATATTTATTTTATCCTTTTATTTCTCATATTCGACTTATTAATGTCACTTTTCCAATTCCATTTATTGATGTTATGTGCTTCCAAAAGGAAAAAAAATTCAATAAAATGAAATAACATGGCTGTTAAATATTGTATTAAAAAAAAAAAAAAAAAAAAAAAAAAAAAAAACATAACTGAAATAAAAAATTTTCACACCACAAAGAAAGTAAAATATTACTCTAATTAATGTGTATTTTAATGTTGAATGCAAATTTTTAATGTAAATTGTATACTGAGAGATGCCCATAGAGGCATTTATATTTAATAAATAAATCAAATAAAAAAAATCAATGGGAAATAATATTTGTTCTCTTTACATGTTAATTCTAATTTTCAGGGCTGTATTTTACATTTGTAAATAGAACCTCCCTCGTAAAGAAAAAAAAAGAGCGACATAACTTAAGAATTTTTACTACGCGCTTTGTGCTGGATTTGAAACTATGGCAGAAAGCAGGGCCGAGTTTTGCATCATAGTTACATTGTAAATAAAATCTCCCTTGTAAAACCTGAGTAAAAAGTTTTTTCAGGAGATTAAAAAAGAAAAAAAAGAAAACAAAAAGTGCTTTGAGATATATTAAAAATACACATCCTGTCTCAATTTGGTGAGAATTGGGCAAAAATTATGTCCTGGGGCTTGCGTACATACAGTGTTTTTGGTGCCACTAACAGAAGAAAAATGAGTCACGTAACTTAAGAATTTTTACCATGCGCTTCGCACTTGATTAAAATAAATTAAATTGTTTCTTCTTTGACTGAAAATAAAAATTATTTTGTTGTTGTAGGCCTCTACGCAGAGGTTGCTGACATACTTATTGGAACTCAACACCTTACAAAAAAAACCGTGTCAAAATCGTATAAATTTAATTATATTGGCGGAATCTTTGTCTCATTAGTAAGAAGAAAGATTGGAGTAAAATCTGAAATAAAAATTATGTGTACACCCTATAGAACCAGACATATGTTTGAAAATAGATAGCGTAAAATGTTGCGACAATGTAAACAAACCATTACCAGTGAAAATTAGCATTAAAACATTTTCTGAACTTTTGTACTCGCAAAACACATACATTTTTAGAAATTTACCAAAAATCAAATACTTACTGGATTTTAATAAAATTGTCAGTACTTATCTAATAAAAGACAAATTTTTTTAAAGAGGTTTCCATCCCAAATTTCAGGAAAAAATATTTTTCCTTGTAATTCATTTGATGATTTATTTTACTTATAATTTTTTTACCATCATGATTTTTACACATGAAAAATAAGTCCATGGAAATATAAATTCTGTTCACCTTTTTTTGAAAAGAAAAGCAATGGGGGAGTTCCATAAAAACACCTCACTTAGGAATTTAAACTGAAAAGTAAAATATTGCTCTTCTTGGCAACTTTTTATTTTTATTTGCTAACTTATATTTTAGGGCATTTTTTGGTAAAAAGAAAAAATCTTAAAATTTAAATTTTTTTATAGAGATTAGATTATTTTTGAAAATACTTGTTTTATTCTTTTAATGTTTGTACCACAATGAGATTTTGTTAATCATAATGTAACGACATTGATTAATCAAATATAATCATTAAAAAAAGAAAGAATAATGCACTAGAAGCATTTTTTATTAAAAGCTTTTTTGTAAGTATGGAAGACCAGAGGTCAACTCAGAGACCACACAATTTTTTTTTTTTTTCTACTAATTGAAAGTGTCATTCTAGACATGATTTGGATACAGTGTTTATTTCTGTTATGCTTTCTTCAATTGAAGTATAAATTTAAGCTTGAGTTCAAGTTTAGTGCCATTTTTTAAAAAATAGATGATGAAAAGCTTTTGATCTCCTTTGTCAATACCATATAACTGTAAATAACGTGTTTATTGATAAACAGCACAATTCTATGTTATAATAAATGAAAATTTGTAAAAAAAACAACTTTTTTTTAGACATATTTGGACTTTTCTCTTTCTAAGAAAAACTTCTAATTATGTTTTTAAAATTTGGTATCGACATTCTTTAAAAGCAGCCTATCGTTATGCAACGATTGTTTTATTGCCAAAGTTAACCGGAAGTAGCCATTTTATAGCTAACCATAAGCTTTTTAGCAAACTCTTGGCAACTATTTTTACTTGTTGAATATCAAGCAAATAATTCTAATTTCACTTTTATCAAATCATAAGGGACCCAGGAAGCATTTTCAAACAGCAAGCAGAACCTGGCAGTAAAACAATATATTCACCTTTTCCAGAACAAGGCTGATAACTCAGAAATGACTAGAAAGTCCAAGTATGATCCATCCACATATACATCTCATTTCCACATATACATCTCATTTCCACCTACAATATTGATATTTCTTAAGCAAAAGCTTTATCTGAACAAACTGAACCCTATCATATAACAAACTGTACTCAAAATCATTCAAACTTGTACAACATGTAAAAATAAATTCCTTGTTATAAATATTACAAGATCTTCTATAGTATTATTTCCAATTGTTTGATGCTTAATTACAATGTACGTTAAATGTTGTAGCCTAGGACATGTATACCTCCTTTTGTCAGCAGTCAGCACTAAATTCAAAATACTAGCAAAGGAGACATCTAAAAACAACACAAATAACCTGTTGCACACGCATTTGTTCAGTGTGACACTCTATATCAACCTTTCTCAATCTGTTTAGACCGGAGGAACCCTTGAAATAATTTTCATATCTTAAGGAACACCTGCATAAAAATATGTACAGCTTGTAATGTTTATATATGTATGTACATATCTATGCTTAATATCAATAAACATGGTGAAGCAGAGCTACCAAACACACCCCACAAGGAGCTCTGTTTCCGGTACCGGAAATGAGGGCCTGCTAGTGGGAGCTGGGAAGACTCTCTAACCAGCGACATTGTTACCCTCTCTTCTTTTTCTAAAGACAGCTAAATATGGTTCTAACCAACACAGTTAAAAACAGAAAAGACATAATACTGTCGACGAGGAAAAACAAAAGGAAAGCAAACGCTAATACTGGCAAGAAAGAAAAAATGAACAAACAAAACGCCATAACAACAGACAAGAAAAAAAACTATTCAACCAACGTGTTATCAAATGCATCTTGCACATTTCCCAGATTTCGATTGCAAATCAGAAGGGAAAATCGTCTGATGGAAGAAATGGGTTAACAGGCTAAAAAACCTATTCATCACATAGAGGATCAGCAACGATATCAGGCAGAAGGCCTTGCTTCTAACGTGAAGCATGAATGACTGGGTAGAATCACTACTGAGCAAGCAACTTCTGCCACCAGACAGCGAGACAAAATGGTGGAAAACTATTTCCATCCACATCACTTAGAGAGCCAACGAAATAAGCCTGATTCAGGAAATGAGGGCACACAAGTGGGAGCTGGGAAGAGTCTTTGTCCACTGACTATTGAGCTGAACACACGCAGTCTTTTGTTCCTCTCATTTCTTTTTCCAAACACAGCTAAATACGGTTGTAACCAAATGCGTGGTTTGTTATTTTCTGTGTTTAGCTGTGTTGGTTAACAACACAGCTTAAACATGAAAAATAGCAAACCACCAAACAAACAATACAGACATAATACAGCCAACAATACATTAATGTGTTACAAAATTTATATGTATTTAGATTATAATACTATTATAATCTAAAAGTAATTATCAGTATTGTACAGTGTACAAGATTGCTTTCTACATATTTGTTCATTTTGGTGAATATTCTAAGATACTAAGATTTTTCAGTCCCCAAAGCACATTTAATATAAAAAATATAAAATATTGATAAACTTAACTTATCTTTAATAAAATTAATGTTTTTCATAAACTTTATATACTTATAAAAATAATATAAGAACTCAGAATTTTTCCTTTAAAAAGCTGAAATTTTTAATGATTGCAAAAAATAAATCAGTTTGGTAAAAATTCTGATGCTTCTACAGTCAAATGTCATCAAGACACTAACCGCTACTCGTTATATGAAAAAAACCTCAACTGATGCAAAAGTCAGGTACTTTTTTTCTGCAACCTCTTACAGAAAGGCTGCTTTATATAAACAATTTCACATGAGCATATACCCAACCCCTACTTTTCTTTAGCATCATTTAAAGTAATGGAACCGTATCTAGATTTTTGCTCAGTAAAGCATCCAAAGTAGGTTCCTCTACAAACTCTTCAGACTTACTTTTTAACATTGAACTACTAACATGTACAGCGTGTGTAGTTAAGATAGAGAACCTCTGATTGAGAGTCATTTCAGCATCTAGATACTTTCCTTTGTCTTTCTGCTCCTCAGCTTTTTTGATGCTCAGGTACTAGACATGAGACTGCAGTTTTTTGGCACGCCAATTATTTCAGCCAGCTAGCAAGTGACAAATCTTTACATGACATTCTATTCTTAGGGTATAGGAATTCTATTTACTCTAAATGACACATATAATTGTATCTATACTCTAAAAAGCTGCCCAAAACAGGCCAATAGCAGATACTGCATAAGGCAGACTAAGTCAGCAATGACCAACCAAAAAGTCACTCATTTGTTCATGATGAAGAAAAAAAGAATTACAAATATACTTGATGTTTTGATTTTTCAAGATTTGGCTCAAATAAACAGAAGTTATGATTAACTGGTGATCCAATTTATCAGAATCTACTGGAATTCAAACAAGAAAGGGTGGTTAATTGAATATTTAAAAAAAAAAAGAAAGATTTTACAAGAAAGCACACAAGAACTAGTAGTTGAATAAAAAAAAAATCTAGTATTCATTGCAAATGCAATAATTTTTAGATATCATTTTAAACTGTAAATCACATTAGTACAATTTTTTTATTTTCCTTTGAAGAAGATATTTAAGACTGACTGACAAAAAGTTGTATGTAAATCTTAACGATTTACATACAACTTTTTGTTTTGTTAAATTTTGTTCTTATTAAACTATGGATTACAGAGATAAAATTGATCCAGGTATAAGTAAAATTTTTAAATGATCAAGTAAGAAAAATTAAAGTAAACTAAATTTCAAAATAGGTAACTATTTAGATTAATGAATGTCTTTTTTCATTTACTTTCATCTTAATTATTGAATTTTTTATCTGAGCTTTTTATATAAACCTCACATATGACTCCTTGGTTTGTGAAACAATGTAAATATTAAAAAGGAAGAAAAACATGTATACAAGGTTCGCGAATGGGACAACTCGATGTGGCCAACTCAACACCAAGATAAATTAATAATATCTGATAGGAAGATTTATGTATATAACTAATAGTGGGGCAGCATAGCTAACCTATTGTTCATTTTGTGATGAAAGCGCCAAATTTGGTAGATATATAGCTTGATACATTTAGAAGAAATCTGGATATTTGCATTCTGATGAACATGGCAGCCATTTTGAAAAATGGCTATCAGCGGTATAGAACATTTTGGCCACCCCCAAGTTGCGGTTTCCATGTTTTCAGCACTACAAATATTAGAAACGTCAACCAAAACTGTCAACATAGGTTTCTTCAGTTTTCTGGCTGGCTACATATGTATCGTGTGTACAGACTGCATCAATAGAGCTATATGGCTGAAACTTTAAACAATTACTCCTTATTATGTCTAGAAAAATTCTCCTCCTAAATAGTTTTTTTAGTGTGTGTGTGTGTGTGGGGGGGTTATTTACAATGTAAGTTTATGCTAAATTGGTTCCTTAGTTTGTGTCCAGCAGCTGTCACACAGTGAAAATTCAGACTTTTTTTTAGAAATCATTGCCCAACAAAAGGTGAGAGAAGTAGCTTATTCATTGATCACCCCTTTTTCCAATTGAACACCCCTAACATGGTATGCTGCCAAAGGTCGTTGGTCATGTGACAGTGTCTATTGAGTGACTAACCAGACTTATTTACATAAAAATTAAATTCAAAAATATGTTTTATTACGATGTAAGGCAATAATAAATGAAAGAAAACAACAGAATGGTGAGAATGTCTCTACATGTGACAGTGCATCTGTCAGTTCCAGCAGTGATTTCCATGTTGACCATGCTGACTTCTTTGCATGTCCAGGAAAGCCAGATACAGTGTCACAGCCTGTCAAAGCATAGAACATTGGAAGCGCACATGACATCTTTGGTCTGAGGCACACAGCTATTTGGTGGGCTCTCGGGTAGCTTCCCTTCCCGTCCCATCCCATCCCATCAGTGACAAACCACTCAATGTTTATTGTCAGAATGCCTGAAAGAGGACCTTGGACAGGAAACTGAATAGTTGTCTTGTTGCTGTCAACCCGCAGAAACTTTTGCCAATTTCCTGGTATGGCAGCCTTCCCAATCACACGTCTCCTTACATCATTTCCACGCTTTGCTCTTGCTTTTATTTACCCAAACTCCATGAGAACAGAAAGAAGTCTTCCAGGTTTCCAGTTTCACTCTCCTCTTCAAATGGGTCATGGAGATGAACTGGGTTGCCCAGTTCTTCCATTACATTGAGGAGTGAGCTGACATCTTTCCTAAATGCTTTCTGCACACGGAGGGCACTACGGCAAGCATTATTCTGCTCATGTGCTTGATCAATGGGAACTGCCGAGAAGACCCGGTTGGTCTTCTGAATGGTGAAATTGCCAACATTAAAGTCTGTGGCAACATCTGGATGTCTTGTTTGTAGTTCTGTCATGTCACGGAGATGAACTGGGATCCAGTGGGCATAGTCCAGAGCAAAGAACCAGGAGATGACCTCAGGAGGACTGCTGCAGGGATCGCACAGACCAGTAAACACAGGTTCGATGCCATGACTGTTGCCCAGTACTGGAATTGAAGGCAATTCTCTTCCCACTTTGAGCACTATTTGTCAAACCCCAATGGCTCATCTTCTGTATCTCTATGGATATTGTAGGCCTTATACTGCAGGATGTATAAAGTAGCTGCTGTGAATTGGACATCTAGCGCAAGCAACATTTGCTACATGAAAGACATGAACTTGCATCCGTTTGGCCTCAGGAAACCTGGTTTTCCGTACCAGCTGCACTACCACTTGAGCTATGAGAGCCCTATGACGAGCAGAAGATCAAATCTAACCCTTAAACTTGTGATTGAGTACTTTATTTGGCTTTCAGGGTTACTAGTATCTAGATTATGTCCGTTATTGCATGTGGTTCCAATGGGATAGGAAAGTTTGACCAACCGCTGGTGGCCATTTTATCTATCAACACATCTGCCTAATTTGGTGCTTTCATTACAAAATGAACAATTATCTTTGATATGTTGGGCTATGCCGCCCCACTATAAGGTCATTTATTAAAATATACATTATAAATCTATATACCGTATATTTCGGCGAATAAGACAACATTTGAAGCATTAAAAAAAACTCCCAAAAATGAAGTCATCCAAAAGGCCAGAACAGCAAGTTAAAACCATGAAATTCAGACTGAAATTGGGATCTCATCTTATCTGGAGGTTGTCTTATCCGCCGAAATATACAGTAATTAAGAAGGACATTTATTAAAGAATTGATTGATAATTACGAGGTTCACCCATATAATAAGGACATTAAAGAAGGAAATTCACTAACTTGCTGCATTTGATTTGTGGGAATGAACATTCAGTTCTTTGACAACATCTCCATGCTTTGTATGTATTCTGACACGACATCTTCCCACTTGGTCACATCGCCAAAATAATAAATCTTTATCGTGTGAGCTAGCTTTTATGAACACAAATAAAAAGCCATTATGCCAAAATTTTGGTTTTCCTCTCTGGCTTAAAAGTTCTGCTGGTGTAGCCATTGGAGCAGCCATTTGCATACTAAAATGTAAACAGAGAAACGAGCATGCCACATAAGCAGCACTGGCTTTTGTTGTTTTTTTAGGTTTTGTTTCATGCGTTTCACATTAGAAGTAAATATGGAGTTCAAAGTAGTAAATATGCTGTTAAATTGAATATTGAATTTAATATAAATAATATTGAAATACACTGAGTCGGCCAGATCGAATTGTACCAAACCCACACAAATAAATCTATTGCTCAATATAAATCTTTTCCAATACCACCCCCCTCCCTTTTTTTTCTAAAATCAAGAAATATTCCTGCTGAACACCACAAATACATTTCATATTGATTATCTTCAGGCTTGTATTTACAAAATGTATCTCAGAATTGTATTGTACACAGAGAAGCATGCCTTACAATAGAAAGAATATACAGTGGTATTAATTTAGAGAATATTGGTTTAAAAATTCAAATTATTTCATCTTTTTAAATTTATATATGCTCTAAACCATACACAGATTAATGCACATTTTTTACTTTTTAATTAATATGTATTTTGATGTGAATGATCTAGGCACAGCAATACATTTAATGTTTTTAATTTAATGTTAATTTAACAAAAATACTTCAGTCATAATTTCAGGACACTCCAATTATCTGTTACTTTTATTACTACACAAACAAATAAAAGGAATAAATAAAAAAAAATAAACACTTATACCTAAAAGGGTAACTGAAATTTTTAATACAGAATCACATCTATGGGGCACTGATGCAATTAGATTCCTTACCGCTTCGAACATTTCCCAACATTCTACCATATTATTGTAGAGATCATTCATGTTTGTAGGCTTATACTGCTGGATGTTAATTCTGAGCCATTGCAATCAGTTCTCAACGGGGTTGAGGTCTGGCATTTGGGCCAACAACAACATATCAATGTTATTGTCTTCATAAGCTCTTACTAAACTGGAGGTGTGTTTCAGTCATTATCATGCTGAAAAGCCCACAACCAATCCATATGATTTGGGTGTATGGTAGCATAACCGTATCTATCCAATATTTCTAGAGAAGACTTACTATTCATAATTCCCTAAAGTCAATACAACAGTGTTTCCAGACATACAACCCCACACCATGACACTCCCTCCTCCGTGTTTAACGGTTGCTCTAATGCAGTGCAGGTGGTACTCTTTGCCTACCCTTCTTCTAATGTACCTTCCACCATCAAAGCCGAAGATGTTAAACTTCAATTCATCACTCCATATTAGACCACTGTTCCAAGCTCCAATCCCTATGCTCTTTGGTGAGTGAAGTAACAATTATACAGGCTGGATGAAAAGAAA